>CAJQUW010012128.1:0-157118 GCA_907163375.1 Prostheceraeus crozeri | reverse complement strand
AAAAGATTCAAATAGACAAAATAACAAAGAGACAACAAAACATAAAATAAAGAAAAGATGCAAAGTAAAAAATACTGAATAATTAACGTAAATGAAGAACAAAAAAAAATTAAGGAAAACAACAGCAAAAGAACCAGAATAAAGAACAAAACAGAACAAAATAGCACATAGAAGGAATGCCAACCCAGTTCTAAGCCTATAAAAGAACAAAGGTTAATATATAGACATAAAAAAACAAGTGGATAAAGGATTGTTAAGCGCGGGTAACAAAAGTAACAAACGTAAAAATGAAAGAAGAAACGTTTACAGATAGAGAAAAAAACGTAAAAAGGACATTATAACCAAAAATAAATGGAAAGGAAAGATGAGACAGAAATACTATAGATACGTGAACTAAAAAAGAGTTAAAATAAATAAAAGATTGAGATGAGAAAAGTATTATAGAACAAAAAAATCAAAAACATAAAAAAAAAAACATTGAACAGAAAGAAAAGACGGACATAAATTAAGAAAAAAGAAAAACTACAAAAGAAATAATGAGATAAAGAAGTACGAAAGGAGTAAATAAAAAATGGGTACAAAAACACAGAAGTGATAAAAATAAGAGAGTAAAAACACCAATGGATGGAGACAAATTAAGAAAAAAAGCAGACCTCTAGATAAAAAATCAATAAAAAAAAAAAACAACAAAGATTCACGAAAAAAAAATAAAATAAATCAGGAAGGAGAAAAAAATATTGAATAAAGGTAGTAGAAAGGTGAAAAATAAAACAAGCGTAAAGTAGATAAAGAACGAAACGATGAAAGAAAGAAGATAAATAGCAGTCAAAGACAGGGGGGTGGTGTGGGAGGGCAAGCCGGGGGGTCGGGAAATAACCCAAAAGAGAAAAAAAAACAAAACAAATGAGGCTAATGAAATAACAAAAATGAAAGTAAAAAAGTTGATAGAAATATAGGTGTTATACGAGATAAAAATTCGGACACACATTACAAAAATAGAATTAACACCAGAACGGAAAGAAACAAAGGTCATAATAAAGAAACAAAAAAAAAAAAATGCGGAAAGGCAAAAAACAAAAATAAGAAAAAAAAAACAACAGAACAAAGTTATTTAAAAGAAACGAAAAACAAAAAAAAAAAACAAAACACAAAAACAATAAACAAATTAAAACAAAGACAAAAAACCCAAACAACAAAAACCAAAAAAAATAGATAAATAGGAAAAAAAAACAAATTAAAAAAAGAAATCAAAAAGAAAACAACTCTAAAATGAAAAACAAGAAAAAAAAAGTAGATAAAAAAAAAAAAAAGCGTAACGTATCACACTACAGAAAAACATTACCAAAACCAGAAACACAAAATTTAAAAAATAAACTACCAAGCATGGCAAATTGACGAAACCCTGAAATATGAAAACGGCAATAAGAATATTATGGGTGGGAGAAAATAAAAAAAAAGACAAAATAGAGAAAGAAAGAAGTTCATGTAATAAAAAAAAAATAAAATAGTGGAATAAAAAGTAAAGGGAGAGAAACAAGTAGATAGGAAGCAGAAATGGAAAAGAAAAAAAGAGAAGCTATAATAGGTAGAAAATTGTAAATATCAAACATCACATTTAAACAAATCAAACAATTGAGGAAAAAACAAAAAATAAACAAAACAATAGTAATCATTGTCAAATCAAAAAACAATGAAACAAAAGTGGAAACGTAAAAGGGAAGGAACAGAAAAAATAAGTAATAATACAACAAATCAAATAAAAAGAAACTTAAATTAAAAAGACGCTTGTTGAGACAGTTAACTACATAAAAAACACAGATGAAAAACTAATAATACGAATAAACATAAAAGTGAAAAAAAGACAAACAAAGCACTATAACTACCAAGAAAGCAAGCAGGAATACCCCACATAAGTCAAAAAAAATGAAAAAGAAGAATAGAATAGAGTTTAAAAAAAAAATAAAACAGATTAACAAAAAAAAAACAATAATTAAACAAAAAAAAAAAATACAGCAATGAAAACAAAAAAAAAAAGATACAGAAACATAGAAAAAAATATATTAGATACAAAATAAAAAAAATAAGGGTGTAAACACGTCATAACAAAAATGAACGAACAAAAGAGAGAGAAAAATAGAAAGAAATTCACAAAAGGATAATAAAACAAAGAGTACTGGAAAAATAAAAAAGATACAAAAATAATAGAAATTTCTTAAAATAATGAAAAAAAACAAAAAGCAAAAATAGAAATGATGTAATATAAAATGAACAATAAAACAAGAATTAAAGACAAAGAAACCAGCCCAGATAAGAGACGATTAGAAAACGATGAAAAGTCAGAATAAAACAAAATAAAATAGGATAAGAAGGTGTATCGATAAAAAAATTAAAAAAATTCGGATATAAAGATGTAAGTGAAATAATATAAGTAAAAAGGAGAAAAAGAGAAGAATAAAATAGTATGGAAGAACTTAAAAAAAACAATAAAGAAAAATCGAAAACATAATCAACTACAAAAAAAAACTAAAAGAAAAAACGAAGAATTAAGAGAGGATATAAAAAGACAAGAAAAAAATAGAAAAATAGAAAAAAAAAGATAAGGGATCAAAAAAAATAAAATAGAAAAAAAAGAAACGAAAACGACACAAGAGAAGAATAAAAAAAAAAGATCAAACAAGGCATAGATGAAAAAAAATGAAGAAAGTTACAAACATAACAGCAAGGAGAAATCACAGACACGCGCAAAGCCCCCGTCCAAAACGTTTCAATCCACCAAAAACAAAAAATGAAAAAGAAGAAAACAAGCTACAAGAAGATAATACAAAAACAAATCTATCGCCAATAAAAACGAGCCAAAAAAACACAGGCTAAGTCATTAATCATGAAAAAATTAAAAAACAGAAAACACCCGATACAGGTACATAAAAAACAAAGTAAGTAATATAAAAAGATAGACAACAACAGAACAAAGGGAAAAAAATCATAAACAGTAAGGCACTACATGAGAAAAATAAGAGGGAAAACAAGGAGGCAAATGAGAGAAGAGAGGGAAGAAAAAGTAAGGAGGAAAATGAAATCACGATTCTTAAAATATAGAGCCTAAAAAACAAATATAAAAAAAGAAAAAAAATCAACCAAGGGCAGAGAAGAGGTAAAAATAAGAAAGGTAATTATAAAAGATTAAGTATAGATAAACAAAAAAAAAAAGAAAATAACAATAAAGAAATGCAATTAAGAACAAAAAAAAGAAAGGAAAAAAGAGCTAAAAGACTAAAATAATAAGAAAGAAGAAATAATGAGGAAAGAAAAATAAATAAAAAACGAGAGAAGAAAAAAAATAAAGATAAAGTTAAGAGGGGAGGTGGGGAACAAAAAATTAGTGAATTGACGAAACGGTAAAAACAGAAAAGAATGACACAAAAAAGGAAGGAATTTAAGTAAATCAGCAAGAAGAAGGGGTACAAGAAATAAAATAGAAAAAATAAGAAAAAACACAGCTTAATAAGAAAAATTAAATAGAGTAAAAACAAAAATATTAAAAAAGATTGAATATATTGTGGGAAGAAGAACAAATTAGTAGTAAATTAAACAAAAAAAAAAAAAAAAAATAATTGAAGAAGAATAATGTAAAGTAAAAAACTGAGACGAAGAGGGGTGGTGAAGATCAAAAAGTTAAACAACAGAGTTAAGAACAAAAGACAAAAGTAGCACATCAACACCCTAATAAAATAAATTACAAAGAAAGAAAAACAACAACATATAAAAGAACATTCGAATTAGGGGAAACAAGACTTAACATAAAAATTAGATTTAAAATAAAAACAAGGACATAAAAGCAAAATACAAACCAATAGAAATAAAAAAGACAGCAAACAGAGAAAAAATGAAAAAAAGAATAAAAAGAAGAAGAAAAAGAGATGTGCATTAGACAGAACGTGCAAAGGAGGGCAACGGAAGCGAAATAAACGATACACCAAAATGAAAACACAAAAAATATATTAGACAAAACTAGAAAACAAAAAACCGAAGGGAAATTAAAAAGGATCAAGGAAAGTCAGAGATGAAAATGTACACTCAGAGAACTAGTGAGAAAAAGAAAATAAGGAGCTAAAAGAGGCCAACAAATAAAAGTACACGAAGAGCCAATTAAGAAAAAAACAACACAAAAGCACAGACAAGGAACATGACAATAAAGAGAACAAACAAAAAAAATAAAAAAAATAAATAAAAAAAAGCAAAAAAAAAAGTACTGAAAAACTAATTAGCCAGAGGAGAAATAAAAAAAAAAGAGAGAAATAAGAGATACAAAAAAGATAAAAGCAAAAACAGACGCGTGTGAAAACAGAAACAAATTCCGACTAAGCCATCACAAATAACGCCAATAAAATAAAAGGTCAAGAACGTAAATTGGCAAAAAAAGAACACCAAAATGTTAGATATCATACGGAGAAAAAAAGTGGAAAAATTTCAAAACGAATAAACAGAGATATGAAATACTAATAAAAACAAAAATATACAGAACAAACAAAAAAATGAGAAAGGATAAGAGCAACAAAAAAACACAAAGGTCGAGAAAAGAAAAAAGAATAAGATGAATATAAGGAAAGAGGAGAATAAAGTAAAAAGAATGAGAAGAAGTACAAACAACGAAAGAGGAAAACATATAAAGAGAGTATGGGTATCCAAAAATAAAAAATAAAGTAAAAAATTAAGTAATAAAAAACAAAAAAAAAAATGAGAAATAAAGTAATCCAACCAAAAAAATAAAAAGAGGAAAATTAAGTAAAAAAATAAAAAAAGAATGAAATACAAAAGAAAAAGAAGTAATATTAAAAGAAAAAATGAATTAAAAAAAACAAAGGAAAGAGAATAAAATGAGCGAAAACTTAAAAAAAAAAATAAATATTTATGAAAAAAGAAAGACTAAATCTCTGGAGAGGAAGGAGGAAAAAATAGGGTGATGGAGTATATACAAATAAAATAGAAGTAGAAGGGGGAGGAAAAAGAGGAAGCCTCAAGATAGCTTGAAAAAAGTAACAAATGACAAAATAATTCAAGTTTACGATAGAAAAAAGACGAAAAAAAAAGAAGAAAGCAAAAAGAGAAAAAAAGAGGAGAGAAATACCGAAAAGACTAAAAATGAACAGAAATAGAGACAAGAATAAAAAAAAAAAGTAAGAGAAGTAAATAAGAAAAATGGCGATAGATGTATAACAGGGTAAATAGTAAAAAGAGGTAGAATTTAGAAAAAGAAAAGAAAAAGAGGAATGCAGCAACCAAATCGAAAAAAAAAAAAAAGAAATATAAGAATAAAAGGGCAAAAAAGAATATGAAAAAAGAATTTGGAAATAAAGTACAAAAAAACTAAAAGGAGAAAAAAGATAGACAAAAGATAGATTGAAAAAAAATAAAACATATAATAAACAGAACGAAAATATAAAAAAAAAAAAAAGGAACAAAAAAGAGTTGAACATAAGAATGAGAGATAAAAACAGGTTAATATGCCAAGACAAATTTAAAAGGTTGAAAGAAATAGAAAAAGAGAATAGAAAAATGATAGAAAAAGATGATTATAGTAATGAAAGCATAAAAAAAAAAAGAAAAAACAAAAGAGATGGAGACAAGAAAAGTACAAATGGAAACAAAAAAAAAGGAAGATGGAATGAAGAAAAAATATAATAATAACCGAACAAGAAAGAAAGAAATAAAAAATCAAAAGGAAAAAAAAAAACTAGGAGTGATAAAAAAAGAAAATAACATGAAGAAAAGAGAGGACGAAAGTAACAGAAACGAATACATAAGAAATAAAGGAAAAGATAATAATAAAATATTGAAAGAAGACAGAATTGAAATATAGAAATTCAAAAAACAAGAAAAAATAAAAATAGGTAAATAAAAAATAGGAAAATTATGATTAATATATAGAACAGCAAAAAATAAAAAAGCTTGAACGAGATGACAAACAAAAGAAAAATCATGACAATTAAGGAAAAAAAGAAATTTGCTAAGAAAGAAATTATCGAAAAGAATTAAGAAAAAAGTTATAGAAATAAAAAAAAGTATGATAGAAGAAACATATATAGAGGAAATGTGAGAATGAGCATAAGAAGAAAGAGAAAAAATATTGAAGAAATAGGGGGGAAAAAGCAATAATACGAGAAGCAAATAGGAGATGAGATAAGGGGAGAACGGAATGGGAATAAAGAAAAAAAATGGATACGACAATAACAAAATAAGGAAAAAGACACACATAAAGAAAATAAAATATTAAAAAAAAACAAAAAAAATAAGAAAGAGAATGACAAAGAGAAAACAATAGGTGAAAAATAGAATATAAATATTGGAAAAATGTAAATATTAAGGAAGAAGAAAAGACTTATCAAGTTTTATAGAGAACATAAAAAGTGCAGCTTATAAGTAAAAAAGAAAGAAAGAACACAAAGATAAGAATGAAGAAAAAGCGAAAATGAAAGAAAAATTAGAACAAAAAAAAATAGAAAACAAAAAAAAAAAAAAAAAAGGGGAAATAAAACAAAAAAAAAAAAAAAAGTTGAAAAAGGAAGAAACGAAAAAAAAAGAAAAAAAAAGATGTGTATAAAAAAGAAAAAATAAAAAGAAAGTAAAAAAGAATATAAAAAGAAATAAAGAAAAAATTAAAAAGGTAAGAAAAAATAAAAAGAAGAAATATACAAAAATTGAATAAAAATAATTAGAAAGAAACATAAAGAAAAAATCAAAAAGGATAAGGCGAAAGATTAGAATGAAAAGTAAAAGAAGCAACAGAATATAGAATAAAACAGTTAAAAGAAAAAAAAAAAGTAAAGAAAGATTGTAAGTGGGAAATGTTAATAAAAGATAAAACGTAAAGAAAAAAACAAATACTGAGAATGAAAGACCCTAAAAAACGGGAAAGTATCAAAATGACAAAAAAAAAATACAGAACAATAAACAAATAAGAAAAAGAAGAAGAACATGGAAAAAAGAAAATTAAGATGAACTAGGGTAGGTGTAGAAAATAAGAAAAAAAAAAAAAGGACGGAAAAAATAACACGAAAGAAACACACAAACAAATGATAAAAAAAATAATAAAAAAAGAAACAATACAAAGAAATGAATAGTAAAATAAACAAACGAAAAATAGAAAAAAATAATGAGAGAATCTGTGAGGTTATAATTAATACAGGAAAGAATAAGTACCAAATTGATGAAGAGACGAAAACGAACGAAAGATTGGTAAGGGAACAGGGAAGAAAAGAACATAAAATAAGAATACAAAAGAAAACAAAAAAGTGAACATAAATAGAAAGGATAAAGAATAACTAGAAAAAGAAAAAAGAATAAAAAAAAAAGGCAAAATGAAATAAGGAAAAAAATAGAAATTAAAGGAAAATAGAGAAATAATAAGAAGGGGTAAGAAAAAGATGAAGAGAATAAGGAGAGAAAAAAATAAAAATGAAGAATAGAAACATAAAAAAGAAATATTTAAAAAAAAAAAAAAAGAAAAGAATTAGGAAAAAAAAGAAATAAAAAAGATAACAATAAAAAGAAAAAAAAAACGAAAAAAAAATAAAAAGAAAATGATAGAATAAAATTAGAAGCGAACAAAATACAAGCTAATACGAAAAAATGAAGACAAAAATAAACATTAGAATAAGATATCAAATAAAAAAGGTAGCAATATAAAGGACACATTTAATGGGATGACTAAAAAAACATGATACAGAGCTAATTAAATAGAACAAAACACATAAACACGAATCGATAAAAGAACAATAAAAAATAAAAAATTTAATAGAATACAAATTAACACATATGAAAGGAATAAAAACGCCTAAAAAACAAACGAACATAAACATTCAAAGTGATGAGGAAAAAAAATACTCAATGGGAACAGATGCAAAAACAATAAGTAGTAGAGAACTGTAATAACTATAAAGATAAGATGAAAAAACCAGATAAGGATAGGGAATAAGAAAGTTGGGAGTAGATAGAAATGAAAAAAAACCTAAAGTAAGAAAAAGAAAAAAAAAGAAATAAAAAAAAAAGAAAAAAAAGTACAGAGAAGTAAAATTGCAATAAAAAAAAAAAAGAAATTTTAAGAGCTATCGATACAAACATAAATACCAAACGATACTCAAAGAAATGAAAAGAGTAAAAAGAATATTAAATATTAAGTAAGATAGAGCATAAAAAAAAAAAAAAGAGTAAAGAAGAAAAAAAAAAAAAAAAAAAAATCAACCATCAAAGAAAAAAAAGAAGAATTAAAAAAATATAAAAGAAAAAAAATAAGAAAGAGAAAAAGTCTAGAGGAAAAAAAATCAAGAAAAAAAACAAAAATAAAATTAATTATAAAAAAATCTAATAAAAAAAACGCAAAAATTAACACAAAACGCTCCAAAAACAAAAAATTGAAAGCAATAAATAAAAAAGGAAAACAAAAACAAAAATAGAAGAGAAAAATAGAAAAACTTACTAGGTGGAAAAAAGTAATATAAGAATGAACAAAAATACCAAATAAATAGGAGTAGAACAAATAAAAAAAAAGACCGAAAAAAAAAAAAATAAAAAATAAGTAAAAATGGGGTAAGAACTGATGAAACTAAAGATAAAAAAGAAGAATCAATGAGAAGATCGACTACAGAAAACACGGTAGAACTACCACAAGAAAGAAGGTCCTTAGCTATAAAATAAAAATAGAGAAAAAATATAAAACATAAAGAGCTTGATAAGAAGAAAGAAAAAAAAAAAACAAATATAGTAATTCAAAAAGAAAACGAGGGTTCAAGAAAAATAAAAAAAAAAAGAACAACAGAAAAAGATAAAAAACAGGAGTTAAAGATATATAAAGAAAAAAGCAATAAAAGACTAAAGATGAATAAATACAATCATAAGACAGTGAAAGTACAAAAAGAGAAATGAAAGAAAACATAGAAGAAAAAAACAAGATCAAGAGAGAATCCAGAGAAAAAACAATATAAGTAATTATAATTAGGACACAAATAGAATAAAACAAAAATTAAACAAATAAATCCAAGAATGTAAGATGAAAAAAATAAAAAACACAGCACAGTAGAAATTCATTGCAAGAACTCAACTGGACACATACGAAAAAATAGGAAAGAAATAAAAAAGTAACGGACAAACACTAAAAAAATCCGAAAAAACTAGAAACCTAATTAAGACCAAAAGTAAAAAACAGATCAAGCAATTATAAAAACAACCAAACCTTTTGAATGCAGGAAAAAAAAGAGAAAGAAAAACCTAAACCAAAATAAAAACAGAAAACAAAAATCAGATTCGGCTAAAAACGTCAATAAGAAACAAAACAAAAAACAAAAAAGAGAACAAAATTATGGATAAAAAAATATACAAAGATAGAATTAATCAAGATTAAGTCAAGGTCATATCAAGAGACACAACCAACGCAAAAAATGAGGAATAAAAAGAGTCAAGAAAAGCGAAAGCAAACAAAGAGCAATAATATAATAGTAATGAACAGTGAAATAACATAAAAGAAGCAGAAGTTAGCTAATAAATACAGAGTAAGAAAAGAATAATAAAAACCAGGGGAAAAAAAAAAAAGAATAAAGGTGGAACACGAACAAATAACAAAGTAGGAGAAACAATGAGAAAAAAAGGCAAAAAAATTAGAAAGCAAACTAAAAATGTAAAACACAATAGTAGTATAGGACAATTATAAAAAAAGAGAGGAAAAAAAATTTAATGAAATAAGTAAAAACGAACAATATAAAAAAAGAAACTCGATAAAAAAGGAAGAAACAACAAATTAACAAGAAAAGAAAAAAGGAAATATAAAAATGACAACAACAAAAGAACCTAAAAACTTAAAAAAAACACGCATGAATTAAAAAAAGTAATTAAAAAATTATAAAAAAAATGAAGGACCAAAAAGGAAGAAACGAAAATAAGGCAGGAAAAAAAAAAAAGATGAAATTAAAAAAGTAAAGGAAAAATAGAAAAAGAAATATAGATAAAAGAGAAAAATCAATAGAAAAAATAAAAATATAAAACATAGGGAAACACAAATCAACAACTCAAATAAGGGGATAAAAGAAAGAAAAAAAATAAATAAAAGAAGTAAAAATGAAGATTAAGAAGAAAAAAACAAGACACCACAAAACACAAATACAATGTAAAAAAGATTGATTATAGAAATAAGGAGAAAGATGGTAAGTGAGAATAAATAGAAAAAGAGTGGAGATTCAGATAGAGTAGAGTGAGTTATAGTACAGAAAAAGGATTAAGTAAGAGAAAAAATGAAACCATGAATTAAAATAAGGAGGAAAATAATCAATATGACAGAAAAAAGAAGAAAAAAACAACATATGAAATAAATAGAAAGAAAAGAAATTTAAAAAAAACGGTTTTAATGAGAAAATAAAAGAAGAAAAAACATGAAAAAAAAAGATAGGAATGAAAAAAAAACAATAAATAAAATGGGGATATTAATAAAATAAAAAATAAAGAAAATAAGAAGATTAAGAAATAAATGTAAAAAAGGAAAAAAAAAAAATTGTAAGGTGAGAAAAGAAAAACATGAAAAAAAAGTAAAAGAGTAAAGAAAAAATGAAAATAATAAATAAAGAAGAAGAAAGTAAAGACATTAAAACAAAAAAAAAACAAGAAAGAAGAACAAAATAAAAAAAAGTAATGGGGAGTAAGAAAAGGAATAAGTAAAGAAAAGACATAAAGACAAAAGAGAAAAAGATAAGAAAAAAAATAAGATAAAAATAAATAAAATAAGATATTAATAAAAAAATTAAAACAATAAGTAAGTGTAAGTAAATACAAAAAGGAAAAAAGAATAACTAAAATGAATAAAAAAATAAAATAAATTTAAATGAGAAAAGGGAAAGATTGAAAAAGAAAACGATGTTAAGGTGAGGGAGAAGAATATATAAAAAATACAGAAAAAGACGATAAAAAAAAGATAGTAGAGGAATACAAAGAAGTAAAAAGAATAAAAAGAAATAAAAATAATAAAAGTAATAAAAAGGGAAAGAGAATAGAAAAAGAGGAAAAAAGATAATCAAAAATAGAATAGAACAAGTAGTTAAAATAAAAAAACAGAGCAGAGGTGTAAAATGGAAGGATAAAAAAAGATAGAGACATACAAAAAAAAAACAAGTTGAACAAAAATCAAAAAAAAAAGGAAAGAAAAGAAAAATAGAGTAGAAAAAAAAAAAAAGTAAAAAATAAGGTCAGGATTATATTTGAGGAAAAAAACAATAAAAATAGAAAAAAAAAGATAAAAAATAATTAAGAGAAATATCCGATAAAGAAGAATTTTTAAAATTAATAAAACGCACTAGAAAAAAAAAAAAAAAATTGTGGAAGGAAGAGAAAGAGTGACAAGAAAAAGCAAAAGGAATAATAAAACATCAGAGTAGAAGGATAAAAGATAGTAAATAGAAAACAAAACAAGACAGCTAAAATTACTAAAATGATAAAATCGACGAGAACAGCGAAACTGTGAATAAAGAAATAAATACAGAATAAAAATTAAAGATAACTACCAGTTAGAAATGGGGAGGAGTTAATTCAACACATGAGTCTTAAAAAAATAAACGGGCAGATAAGATGTTAATAAGTTAAATGAAATTTAAATAGAAAAAAAATTGAAGAAAAACAGCATAAAAAAAATGACAGTAATAAATAGAAAAGGCCTGTAATGTACAAAAAATAATAATGAAACATAAAAAAAAAAGAATAGAAAAAATAAGATATACAGGTTCAGGGTTAAAGGAAAAAAGATGAAGAATGAATAAGAAATAAGAGTGAAAAATTTTAGGACAAAAAAGAAACACCAAAAAAGAAGCACAAAGAATAAAAATAATACAGAAAATCTCGGGGAAAAAGTGCTATGCCGGAAACCGTGAGTGGAGAGAGGGATTCTCCTCATTGGTGAACGATGTGGCGTCTCGAGCGACAGGCTTGAGCGACTCGAATCAAGGGATAGGTGCCGCCGACGTCAGGAATTCGCTCTCACAATGGAGGAACCGGCTGACACCATCCATCATAATGAATTCATCCGCGTCTGTCCTGGGTAGACAAGGCTCATCGGAGCTATAGGAAGCGCTTGGTACGAGGAAGCCAGAGAGAGTGTGCAGACGGACGAGGAGAGAAAGAAGCGAGAAGTTGACTGAACAAAATGTGGAAGAAAGGTGGGAACAATGCCATTTTGGAAACACATGCGATCCCAAGAAAACCCTCCCAAAGAGCACCCAGAGCAGTGACGAGGAAGGAAGCCGGCTGGAGACGGCACGAAGAGAGCACACCAACCTGATGATGCCGGGGAATGAAGTATATGACAGGAGCCAGGCGAAGGCTGCTGAAAAAGCTGAAGAGTACGGCTAAGCAAATGCCTAAAACCCGCAAATAGCTGTAGCACAGAGATGAGTACAAGGGCACCGCGGAAAGTAAATTGAAAGCAGGATAGATGATTTAACGAGACGGGGCAACCGCAGCGGAAAGTGGAAAGAAGAAGCTGACAATGATTAGAAGCGCCCGTTCTAAAAATGGAAGAGCGCACTGTTCGTGATGCAGTATAGACAAGTTACACCCTTCCATGTTTTTCTCCGTTGCTTTTTCAGATTGAGACGTGATACTTTTTGTTTTCTTTTTCATCTTTTGTCAGATCTTTATATATCCGCCGGTGGTTGTTTACTCTTAATGTTTGCCGAAATCCTATTCAAACAGATTTCATGTTTATGCATATAATAAGTCAGATATTTGTTTCCGCTTTCGTGTTGATTTAACTCAAGCCAATGTACTGCATTTTTGATTAAGTTTTTAACTTATTTTTGGACTATGTCACTTACTTACTTTTCTAGATTGTCAATGACATTTAATCTTGAATTTCCCCTCCCTTTTCATGGGACTTAACAAGGCTTCCTACCATTTCTCTTATTTTTTGATGAAAAAAATTTATTTTTTCATGAGTAGGAGCGTGGTGAGCCTGTCGCATGAACTGTATGAAATATATCGAACAGGCAATCGTTGATAGGTATGATCGTGAAGAGCGTAATAATTTGATGGCTTGAAAAATATAAAGACTTGTTCGAAAATATTGCAATATGTATTATGGTGTAAATGAACTGAACTGTATTTGTCGGCGGTAGTTTTGCAATTGATGATGAATGATCGTGCGAGCGCTCGCAAATAAGGTCGTGTTAGTGGAGACCGGTAGTTAAGAAATAGAAAGAGCCAGTCAAAACATCATGCAAACACTACTAGATTTTAAATTTTCAGATAATAGAAATTTTAATACGTAATGGGCAAACGAAATTCAAAGGGCAGCTAACACACGCTATGCTGTCAAAATTTGTGGACTCCCATACTAATTTCATGTTGATGAAGAGTTTATGGCCTTTTATCGACATCAGCGCTTGTATCGACGTTCAATGAATATCCTTTCTTTCCAGGCATCCGACCATTTTACAATTGTTATGAGCTAATACGATTGTAATGGTTTTGGTATATCTTCTTTTGGAATCTTGGCACCAGGTGGAGGAGCTGTTTTGCGAGTTCAGAAGTGCAAGCGATTTGATGGAACACGATTCAGCGACTCTGTAAGTTCTTCTGAAGATAAGATTCAAATAATTCATATCGTTGGTTTGAGTGTCTGAACACTCCAAATGTTTTAATGAATTGAAAGTGTCGTGGATTTATTAACCAGGGTACAAGAACCGGGCATCATGCCACGGGATCGTCAACATGTTGTTTTGCTTATGTATTGTAATAAAGAGATTGGTAAATACACGTATCTACACGAGGCTTCTTCCGGCGCATATGTTACATTGAAAGATTGTAGTAGTTGACATATCTCATCTTGGTAATCTGTTAAATTAGTTGTTATTTGACATGTCCGCTTTAGTCAATCCTTCTTGAATAATAATTCGTATTCCTTGAGGTAGTCAATGGAGATCTGCCCACTGTTGGATTTATTATCTTATCAAAACGGAATTCAAAATCTCATTATGATATTTTGTCTTCACCATGATGTTGATGATATCATTATTTAACGTTTCCATTTGCTGAGCATCGGGAGGTATCAGTGACCACAGTTTTTAATATCAGACAACATCAATTCACCACCGCAGATGGTAACAGAAGGTATTGAAAATGCTTAAAAAATTATCAACTGAACAATGAAGATAATAAAACTCGGGTCGGCTTAGTGCAAAGGTCCGTACGTTGCGTGCTTTGTAAAGAGTTGTTGACCGTGAAGATTTGGAGAGTCTATCGGGCCCTGAACTGCTATTTTTAGCGGAATTTCATGGGCACAAATGTGCCACCTGGGCTTAAATGTTTTGATATAGATAGTAGAGGTTAATTCTCCTGTATTACCGGATTCCAATTAGCATTAGAGAGAAGGCTGTACAATTTATCAATTCATCAATAGGTCTTAGTCCCCACTACTTATACTAAAACGCTCTTAGTGGCATAATTCCAATATCTTTCCAGCTGATTGGCATCGCAAGAACTTTTTCCTTGTTGCTGTAATCACATATCCAATGATACACGTCTATAAATTTCTTTGGAAGTATGTTGACATGGGTTGTTTGTAACCACGACACTATTGTGATTTGATCGGCGTTTTGGACTTACTTTTTTGTAGTGTTACCCAACGTCCCAGTCCTACCTTTTGATGGCACAAGATTTTGTTAGTTTCATTCCATGCCAGCGTGTTGCCCGATTCGCGCGTGTTTACAACGCGCGCGCGTTTTTTTTTTTTTTTGTTTTTTTATGACAATTTGCGGAGGTAAGCGTGTTTTTTTTTCAATTATCTCATTTGCGCGTTTTTTAAGTATCGACTTTATTTTAATTTTGATAATAGAAAACTTAGGTTGCTATTTTAAATGAAAAAACACTTTTTCCTTGGTGAGATTCCATTCTCAGCTTCTCTGAGATGTCTTTTCTTTCATTTAGGGGGCCTAATAACCCGGATTTCGTTGGGAATTGTCACCCCCACCCTTACATCTGTCGGAACACACACATCAGTTCAATGTTTCTTGATGGAACACGAGTGTTTGTATTTCGAATACCCCGACATTCTATTTTTTATTTCTTGTCGGGGTCTTTCCGTCATGTTTACCGGAAACCATCGCCTCCCACCCTTTTTGTTGTTCGAATAGCGATGTGGCCATACCGTGATTAGGGTAATCAAAGATCGTATATGTCAGCAGCGATGAATATAAAGAGAGAAAGTGTCAAAGAAAATTTCTAAAATTCAAAATCAAGATAGATCAAAATTTTCAAATTACATGCAGTTTCTAGATAAGGCCACATGTATGGCCTATCAAAGATCATTTAGGATTCCTATAAACATCTCACTCAATGGATAGGCATATAGGCCCATGTCGTATGCATTACACTTAAGCACGTGGGTTGTATTTGTTCTTGGCTCCTGAAAATACACAAGCTGTTACTATTTGATCTGCAAATTAAGCTATGGTAAAAATTCGTTTAATCATTTATTGCCATTATAGTTGCCATTTGGCTAATTTGTCAGAAAATACAGGTGCTGTGTTTTCGACCCTTGCGCGTTTTTCATATCATACGCCAAGATCGATAACATGATTCCATGCCCCAGTTGCGCACCAAATAAATGGCGATGACGAATGCACATACTCATTTTACAATGTCATCATTCGCCCCTCGGCGGTTTAGCATGTTATGACTGCAGGTTGTCGTCCTCGGGACTTGCGACCGATATAGAAGTTGTTCAACCCGTCTTAAGTGGTTTACTGCCCTAGCACAAACAAATTTATTCGCATCAGCGTATATACTTTTGTGCATTTGTTTTCCTGTTTATTGCGAATAAGTCGACTCCTCAGGGAAAATTGATTTTCACCCCAAAAGGAGTGTTACTGTCCGAACCTTACACGCTAATATACGCCTTCGTGCCAGCCGATCTTCCTCATATCACATCATCCTCCGGTCTATGCAGAAAGTGGATAAGCTGCGGTGGCCCCAACTCAGGAACAACTCGTTTTGCTTATCCTTTGACTTGCTCTGTGCCGCACGGCTGGTCAGAAAATCCATTGAATGGAAACATTCTTGAATGGAGGAGTAGATCTATGCTGGTTTTTAGAATACCAGTATATCTTAGCATTACTGTTAACTCGATCAAATTAATCTCAATGTGGTAACGCGTTAAAAGGACGAGAAACATCCCAAATAACCAGTAGTTCCAGGGCTGCTCTATTTTAGTCGGCGGCCGGGCTCGATCCTCTTTTCAAAAGTGCCCGCTGGGGTCCTGTTTCCACTGTGGATTATACTTATCAAAATCTTGATCCTGGAGACTCACTGCTTACAGCATGGTTTGCCTTAGTCCGGCTTTTATTGACAGACTTGCTGAGACCGGATTTTTTGTCATAAAACATCGCAAATTTCCTGATTTTTGTCGAACGCAATCCATCCTCCTGTTGTCAGTTTTTCTTTACCCGTATCCAATCATATCCATACTTTTCTGGATAACGTGATTCCTCGTACTTTTGCCAACAGCTATATATCCCAGCCACCTCGGTTCCAATTTGGTTACTTTATATACCTGCAGACTATGCTGATGTCTAACACCGATTACTTCTTGATTTGCCAACAAATACTGTTTTGACTTGTCCCATTTAATCACCTGTCATGTCTATCCTCCACTTCATTAACCCGTAACAGATCAACAGGTCGAGCGGTATCCTCCAAAGCCTCTCGGAATGGCTGAATTTCCATTTTTGCCATAACATAACTACTACACCCATTTCTTCCTATTTCAGAAATTTTGATCTTATGAGGCTCTATAGCGCCACTCCTCCCGCAATTAACGCAAACGTCTCAGTTATCATTCTCGACGGGACGACCACCATTAATGGATTGATCTGTACTCAAGGTATTTGTTGCTGTGGAAAAAAAACGGACGCCCCAGTTTGTCGCCATATAAGTGAATTGAGAAGAGGATGTTTGGCCTCAGAAACTGATGCGCGAAGACGAACAGTGCTTTCTGTACAGTGCAGGAACAGTTTCCTAATGATGTGTTTAGCATAAATGTCTCGTGTGGGAAAACGAAAGCAAACCTACCTCAGACCTGCCGCAAAGTCCCGGGGACTTTTCCGGGACAGTCCGGATTTTGGCGTTTGTGACCGGATGACCGGAACCGTTAAAATGATGTCCCGGCAATTTGAATTTATTAACCGTAAGCTTCATTCTCGTTTGGTTTAGACCGATATTTCACACATTTGCGCTGCGCTCGCACTCCTAAGGGGCCCAATTCCACGCAGTCACCGACCGAACTTTGCTCCGGATTTATATTTATTACCTATCTGATTGTCCATTCTAACCTATTGAAACCCGGTGGTAATCATACTTTATTTGAATTGGCTGCCTCGTCATGTTAAAGCCACAACGCCAAACGATGTACACACTGTGTAATGATGGTTTAAACTTACCAAAGTTCTGATGGTCCTCGACCGAACACAGAACGGACCGACTTGTTTTCGAACAAATTGTAGACCGTATACTCCATAGCTTCTAGATTCTTCATCTCGAAATTTGCTTGATTGTGAATTAGATTAGTAATGCTATTGATCCACTTAAATGCTGAAAAGAAATCTAGACCCGTAGATTACTCGCAGTTCAGTAAGTGTTTCGAGAAGTGCGGTACGAACGAACATTATTTGTCCAGCCCTTCCCTCAGAAACCATATTCCGCCAACCAGGAAACGCAGTCACAAACGCGCTCCATGAATCCTTTGTATAAAGATAATTTATTGATCAAATCATTCGGAACAATTGCTTTGTGTCGGGCATCGAAATTATTGTGCATTGTCGTTTTTTTTGCATGCCAGTTTCAGTTATTTTACGAAAGTTTAGTATACTGGCACAATTTACAAAGAAGCGACTTATGGCTAGGTACAATTTTGACGCACTTCAATGTCCCAGTGCTGTACGTTATCTCAAAGTTTCCAAGCGAGAGAAGGTTATCTTGACTCCGAGTAGTTTAATTTTAGTGGAGCAGCTTAGCGAGTATGGAGACGGATGTAGTCTTCGGTGGAGAACCACACCAACCATATAATGTTAAATGGTTGAAAACTACAGATAGGAAGAGAAAATCCTCGATACTTTTTAACTCTGTTAAACAGTGCATATTCAATTTCACTCTTCCGCCCGAACCTCCCAATACCGATTATCTTGATTTTCTAGACATAAGTATATCGTTAACAACAAACTGAGTTACAAATGGTCCAGCAAACCGTGCCATTCAGGCTTTGATAATAAAAGGTCCGTTGGTCCCAATATGTACCAGATAATTTTTGTTAGTAATGTTTTCGGTAGGGTTGAAGAACTGTTCTGATCCATTTGATACGTTCAAAGCGCACAAATTATGAAAAATAGGCTCGAAAGTAATGGGTTCCATGCTTGATAATGTGGATAGCTATAAAAAAATGATCTCATTAACGCCAGTAATACGAGAAGAATACACGACGTTAATCTCTCTTGACTACGTTGGTAGGGGAAAGTTTTTTAAGAACAATCAATAAAGTAACATAATAAGAATAGTTTACCTGTACGCATCCACTATCAAAAACTGGTAAAAAATAGCGCAACAACATTGTTAAAAGACATGCTAATAATGAGTGTACTTGCTATATTTGCTTGATCAAACGGCCCAAACTTTCACTGTAAGCATAAATATGGTAGTTTATGATTCTTTGCAATCGTTGCCAGAAAGAAGTACCATAAGGTTGTTTTCTTCAAACATGTCGACTTTCAGAAACTAAGATTAACGAAACCAAGAGTAGTTTAAAGAATTCGAGATACAAAAGAGTGAATAACTGAAACATATTGTTAGACCATTGCGATGATGTGATTGGACATTGTTGATATTAGTATAAGATTTAGGACAAGCAACACATCGGCGTTTCCTACTAGGATGGTGAGCACGTATACATTGCGTCGAAAATGCGCTATTGAACAGACGTCATGAGCTGACATCTGATGAGTAGCCTGACTGGACTCTGATTTGTTGTATATAAACCTACCTTAACTTGTTGTCGTTAATACTAAGCCTTAGCGCTGGGCTCGGCATGACGAACGCGGTGGGTGATTTGTTGACAATTTTTTAAATCGATTTCGTCACAAAAGGGGAAGGCGATTATATTTTTTCAAACATAATGTAAAGCTTTTTTCGTAGCTTTGGGCTCTTCCCCATGACTCATGACTGGATTAACGGAATGGGAGCAAAGGTAAGTTATTTGGGGTCCCACGAAATTGTGCTTTTAAGTATCAGGATTTTCCCATGAACATGGGTAATAAGTGTGCTATTTTCGTTAGTCGTGGGCCGTCCCATGCATATTTTTGATGTGAATATACCACAATGGAAGATTATTTCACTTAGAAACATGACGCCAATGGCACTGGACTCGAGCTGAGAAATCGCGCATCAGTATCGTTCCACAAATTCAAATATCTTTCCCTGAGAAGTAGCCGGCTGAGTTGAGACGTTCCAATATGGACCCACGAAGACCACGAACGTTCAGTTTGAGAAGGAGAAAGTAAGGATTGAAAATGCCTAGCGAAGTAGGGGACGTTTGAAAGATTCAACCCGGTGTAGCACCACAAATCGGCCAGAACGCCGGGCAAAACCGACGATCATGCAGTGCCACGTTCCCCACGCGTCACAGGAACGTCATTGACACAAGCAATTGCAGAGCGGAATACCAAGTTCCCGCGCTCGTCGTTCATTAAAGGGAAGAGAAACATCTTTAATCAGAAAGCACACAGGACACCATAGCTGATTGGTCTCGTCGGATGACACTAACTCGTGTAGTCCCTGAACCAAAGGATATGTTACTGGCGCGAAAAACGGGCGCAGAGATGAAGTTCAATAAGCGTTCGATTGATTGTAGACACGTTGGAGGGTGTTAAGGAGTGTTCGATCGAAACAACACGGCCAAAGTAGTGTGGCAAGTCTAGTCTTCTATTAGCTGCCCGTCCCAAAGCCGGCATCCTAATGGCAAAACTGCCACACAACGTTTGTGCTGTGTGCTTCATGAAAAATACGCTTTATTGCTTGTAAATGCAGGCCTATCTGCGGGATGATGACATTACGTGTTATCATTCTAATTGGATTGTTGGACAATGCACTGAGTCTGCTGCTAAGCCAGATTGCTGAAGATCAACCATGCGACGAATGTGCCAATGGTTCACCGAAAAATCGGAGAACGCGATGCCAGGATGTGGATTAGACTGTTCCAGTCAAGAGCTGCAGAAAGGCTTCTTGGGCGAGACTATTGCTTGCCACGACCGATTATGTCAGCACTGGAAGTGAGTGAGGCATTCAAGCTTTACTGCACAGTTGCTGCATCATCTACTGAAAAGAACAATCAAAAGCGCAATGTCCCGCGAGGACAAGAGGCTGGCATCCTCAGAAGTACTGGTCTCACTTTGACTTCACGTGAAAATGCAACCTGTCTCTTCAGGAGATGAGGTTACGAGCGCACTGGACGACGACGCAGTTGTTCGTTAGTTGTCTGGTATTCAAGTTACCCGACTGCCAAGCTGCCGTGATAGGAAGTGTGGTCAGTGACGATAGGATTCATGCAAACGGTCAGTGTCGTCATTATTCTGCAGACAATATTGAAATCACACTGTCGACTCATCGCGCGGCAGTGAGGAACTGATTCTTATGGCGTGAGGACCTGATCCAATTCAAGAACCGGTACATGCCATGCTGCTGAATCATTTGCGAGGAAGTCTGGGTGCGATTAGCTGGAACTTCTTTGCGGACGGGCTCATGGTAAAGGGGTGTTGACGAGTCGGATGGGTTCTGGCAAACACACGGATGGTTTGCAGGACGTGTGTTCGCTCGGACGTTACAGAAGGGCCGAGTGTCAACAGTTCGTTACCTGCACACCCGAGTGCAGCGAGTAATATTGTTACGGCACGGTCGTGTCGAGCGGGTGAATTGATTTTATATCACAGTTATCAGAATAGTTTGAGAAGCGCCAACGATGACCGGGGTTCAGACGGATCATCAGTGGATAGCCAAAGAAATCGAAACTAGTTCGACGGCCATCTCATCGGTTGCTACGCAGATTGTGACTCCTCCATCATTATACCGAGGTTCGTGTCGGTGATATGATATCGCTGTGTCAGCACAAGTCGTGGCAACAAGACACTTCTCGGCCCTCTCTCCATCTTAACTGATTGATTTGAGGTGCGTTTCTCAAGGATGCTCGCAATCCAGAATCTATCTGATTTCTGATACAAGTGAGTTGCATGGTTCCAGAAATCTGACATTTCCGACCAGTGGAAGTGAATTCCCAAAGGAAGTACGTGATCGGTTTATATTTTTTTATCTCTCCGAGTGGACATGAAACATTTTTCTTTTTGTTGCAATAGCATCTATTCATATTTTTAGAGCTCTCCTGACATGATATAGTGTCCTCTTTGTTACCTGGATAAGGTGTTGTTCATACGCTTTTCCTAGTTCAAGTTTGCGGGTATGGGCTAATTGTGAAGTTGTGGTCAAGTCGCGGAATAAAACATAATACACG
Source organism: Prostheceraeus crozeri (assembly GCA_907163375.1). Classification (NCBI taxonomy): domain Eukaryota; kingdom Metazoa; phylum Platyhelminthes; order Polycladida; family Euryleptidae; genus Prostheceraeus; species Prostheceraeus crozeri. The sequence goes on along the minus strand of CAJQUW010012128.1, from coordinate 135,547 downwards.
TCACGACCGAACACTCATCTCTTTCTTCCGGGGGGGGGGACGGGTCCGCAAAATATTAAACCTCATATCTCAAATTTCAAGTCGAAGGTCACGGTAGCCTAGGGCATCCTTTAAATATGCATAAAGTTGTGCTAGATAAAATTGCTCTCGTAGAAGATAGAAAAATAGTAGATATCTGGTTCACGACGAACATTTATACAAAGATTCAAACTCGTGGCAAAAAAATTCGGAAGGAAATACTGTCCTTGACAAAAAATTTGTTTGAGCTTCGATAAAAGAGTATCAATAATAATTTAACGCGTATAGACCTCCTTGGATTCTACATTTCTAACACTGCCTAATTGTTTCAAAAATTCGAAGGAATGGTTCTTTGATTTAAAGTAGTCTTAAAAAATCGAAAAGATAATTCCAAAAATGACTTTTTAGACGACGAGTGAGTCTACGCGATAAATTAGCGTGATTCCTACTGGCTGTCGGCATATCCTTTCACGCACGAACCCCCGTCGACTGAGGCGACCATACTCGTCGTTTTAAACTTTGCTCTCTCCGTGTCGTTTTTACGCTCTGTGGCCTTCCCTCAAATAGAAACCCAGCAAACTGATGACTTTTTTTGGCAATTATCGTGCCCATAGAAAAACCGTGAAGTTTTTATAACACCAACAGTACGCGGAAGTCTAATCCTACTATAGCTTGTTAACCAGGTTCGTACCGTGTTATTCCACAATTGATTCCAGTTTTTGCGACGAATACTGTTAACAAGGTGGGATGTATCTTCTGATCTTGCTATCAACTGATTTTCTGTAGCAGAGACTTGGACCATGCTGTTGATTTATACACGTCAATTCTGCATAATCATTAATTATTATGAAAAATAATGCTTTATGAAAATAATCTAAAAATTCTCTAACCACTTTTCATAACCTGTGCAATCGTTTGTCAATATTTATCAAGACATCAATTTTTTGACTGACAGGATGGTGATATGAGTCTGAATCAGCGACACGACTCGATCGGTGGGGGGGGGGGGGTGGGAAGGGGGGTTAGTGGTTGGGAGGAGCAATTGAAAGGAGATGACTTAACTTCATGGACACCGTTTATATAAAATAATGGAAAATTACCGGCATTAAATTAGGATGGTCTATAATGGTATCGTCCTATACGCGGGTTAGTACGGTAACTAAAATATGTCCCGGATTTTCCTGTTTCACCGGTTGGCAGGTTCTGCTACCTCAATCACAAAGGCCGTAGGCCCATATCTGTCGGAGGAACTTTATGCCGCTTAAGGGTGTGGTTTTGTGCACTTTGTCTAGATGCGACGACCTTCATATGGTACAAGCAGCTAATATGACTGCTATTTTCTGGGCTCCAATCCGCCCAAAGACTGCCCTGTATAATTCTGACTCGAGTTTACATGAAAATAGACCGGAACAGATGTGAGTGAGGCTCCTGCAGTGGAAAGCCGAGCGTCTACCCAAACTTTGTAGTGCTGAGTAATTCATGCTGAAGTAATGAAATTTTCTGAAAACCGTGAACATCTCATGCAAAACTTACTTGCCTTCAACGCGACGGGCCGCATGTTATGACAGCTTCATATAAACTTGTCACCTCTTCTACTCCGGATGTTATCGACTTTGGTTCATGCACACTACATAGACAACTGCGTGGAAAAAGCATGGCAACGACTCTCGTACATTTCCAAGTGGCTTCAATTTGCACTCGACATTTCCGAATGAAGTATTTCTTCAAAGGGCACGATCTCAGAATCAGAGAACTTCGCTGCTCTGCGAGACGAGCAGGTTTACAGAACTTGACACTTATAGATCATAGTGGGACAGGTTTTTTGCTTACTTCATTTGTGCATCAGAGTTTCAGCATCCTTGCTGCGCTTCCGCAAAACCCTCTTTTTGTCCACTATTTGACCAAGGAATTGGCGATTTGGCAAAGAGGAGCTGCTTCCGGTGCATCTCCGATTCGAGTCAATTTGCATCAACAGAAGAATGACATCTACCTCCCTTTTACTACGGAAGCACTTCCTCCTATTTCAAGAAAAGCAATTATTTTTAGAGAGACGATCCCTAGGGCGGAGTATGTGTATAGACTTTGTGGCATGTTGGCTTCTAAGGCGGACGATTTTTGCTGCCTTTGTTGTGAAGAATCGTCGCATGTTGTCGAAGATTTAAACTTACTGCACCGGCCCTGAACCTCGCACTCATCAGCCGTTGAATTGGCCACCGAACCGAAGTAATGTCTGAATCAAATTTGCAGTCTGCCGGAAAATGACCATTTCAAGAATCGAAGCGAAGGCTTTCTTATTTGGAAGGCTTTCCACGCAACCATGAGCAATCTCAAACTTGATCGCAAAAAGAACACATGGTTTGTGGCGAGAAGTTGACATTGCTGTGTCCCCACAACGAGTTTCAGTCGGTTACGACACGGACAAAAGAGACTTGACAACCTGGACGTTTTCTTGCGGGCTCAGATTCCCACAATAAAAAGCTGATGACATGATCATTATCGAGGAATGGAAAACCAGTGGCAATCAACAATGATATTCAGAACTCAAAGACGACGGCAGCTGCTTAATGGAGGCAAGCGATATTGAAAGCACCAATATCCGCTGATCAAGTTCTTGTGCAGGCATTGTTTGTATTCAGCCGCAGACCATGTTGCTGAGGAACGAGGATTTCGTGTAACGCAGCTGTAGTCCAAAGGCGCGACATAGTCTCCAACCCGAAAACTCTGAACGGTATCGGGGGAGTGCGATCTCACTTTGAAAAATATCGATGGATTTCAACTATTGTTTCAGTAAGTCAGTCCTCATCGACTTAGCTCGAAGCTCATCCGGCGATACTTCGCATTCTTATGAGCACGATAGTGCGCGTGATGATAGAAGAATCATGCACGTAATTTTTAGGGATATTTAAATGAATTGTTTTTGTCAAAGAAGATTTTTTATCGGATTGTTTTTATGGCCAGATTTCGTGCGCTAGATTGTTCTACTTGACGTTGTTTTGATTTATGTAGTGATATTTGTCTATCCGTGATGTATTATTATATAGACTTGGTTTCTGATAACGCATCAAGATGCATCCTGTTGTATTCTTTATAGCTTTGTTGATTCAAAACCCAACCATAGGCGCCCCTGATGTACGCTGTTTATGAAGATGTGTTTTTCTGGGTAACGCAATAAGGCGCACTGAGGTGTATTTAATATCGTCATAAAGAATTTCTTGTGACCGCCGAAATAGGCGCACACGTTGTCTTCTTTCTAGATTGTTGCTTCCTACCCAACATGGGCGCACTGATGTACCTTTTATAAAGATTTGTTTTTTCTCGGTTTAGGCTCAATCAGTAGATCAACCGCTGTTATTCTGTAACAGATTTTGTTGCTTCTTAACCCCATCATAGGCGACTTCATGTATCTTTTTATATATTGTTGATTCAATCATTTAACAATCATAGACCGCTGATCTAATTTTTTATATGGCTTTGTTACTGCATATCTTTGTTAAAAGGATTTGTGAAATATCTCAAAGGCTTCTGAGATTTATTGATGCATTTGTTTGTTTTTTGGGTTTAACAAAATAGACTATATTGCGGGGTTCATAAACGCTGCGATTTTTCATTCAATTTCACCTTGTATTTATGAATGACGCGCGAAAAGGATAGCATGATATTGCATGACACTCTTACGCATAATGATTATGTTTCCAATCACAGTTACAGTATAGAAGGCAATTAAATGTTAAATTTACTCTGCTGATTTTAACATTAGAGCGACCGGATTTTTTTCTGGCCGAGTTTGGCACCCTGTTTCAGGCACAGTTACTTACTTTTTATTGACACACAGTAATTACGTTAACATATCTACGGATTATAGTAATGCAAATTGGGGAGCGCCGCCGAGCCTGGAATATTGTTTGGACCGTGACACGCCCGATGACAATTGCGCACAATAATGCCGAATTCGCCCTTTCAGTAGGTCGGGAATTGCTTTGTTGCGATTATTTTGCCACCCATGTTCAATGAGATATTTGTTGATTTTAACTGCTATTATGGTATGTACTATTCTACTATTTTGTATCAAATTTTTCGAATCTTATTGATGTCCCCTAGTCAATATGCATGTTTGACTCTGTAGTGACTTATTAATGCTTTATATTTTCATTCATTTCCCTGTGAATGTCTGTTGAAGCCGTTGGGTATTGTGACGTTGCACGTGCCTTATCGTGAAATCGCTTTGATGAGTATTAAACTAGGTAACGTGGGATGTTTATAACACTAACTATTTGTCTTTCGTTTTTGTTGGTAACTGTAGACCAGATGGTAATAACTTTGTTGTGCTATTGTGCTCACGCATTTTGAGTTAGACTTTCGTTATTATACAGTAAATGGGAAACCGATGAACCTCCGGAGTACACCTTCAAAACGTCCCGCTCTGAAGAAGATTGCGGAAAAATCAAAGATGGTGGCGAACATCTCAATAAGCAAGTTTTTATCAGTCGACTGACACGGCGATTTATGATCAATTAATGTTTATTGGAGTAGGCTGGCTTTCTAGAGTTGTTTCTAAAATTCTATTGGCATATGAAGAACCTTCTAAGAATCACTTTTCGGCAGGAATTACCAATTGTGATGCAGTCAATGTTATTTCATTACTCAGATTGAACTAAAATAATGATGCTCTTTCTTCGAATCTTTTGTCGTACCACCGTGCGAGGTAACGCCCGAGGGTTTGTAGTTTTGCGCTTACTGTATTGTCCTAATTTGAATGTAATTCATGGGACATCAAACAGAGAATCCTCTAAATTGGGTTTCATGGTGTATTGAACATGGTTCTGATGTTTTGGTTGGTCTGTACATCGTCCGGGCTTCCGTTGAGTAAAACAATGTGTGGGACACTCGGCCTATCTTCTCGGAGTTGTTATTGATCGACATTATGATTATCGTGTTGCTGTTTGGGCTGTGGCGTGTTTCTACGGAATTTCTCGTCGGGCCACGCTCCTTTTATGGCGTGAAAGATGGACCCACCCCATGGATAAGATCCGGAGATTGGATTACGACTTCCCCCTTTCTCTCAAGACAGCGTGAAAAATTTGATCAGTTCGGTAATTTGGAGCACATTGTGGTTGCTCAAATAGATCATTTTGGATTCGGCTGTCGCTGTCCTGAATTTTATCTATGTTTGGATATAAAGTACAATTTCCGTGGCGTCGCTGTGAATTTGCTTGTTATTTTTGTATCAAAGATAAGCATGAATCAATCTTTTCATGTGGACCTTATATGTGAGGTGGTCTCCGTGTGCGGGTACTCTAAAGCCATCCGACTATTTCAAAGAGGATAGACTCTTTGTTAGTGAGAAAAAACATGACACTATCAGAGGGAAATAAAAGCAGATGCTGCAGCTTGCGATGTCTCAACAGTGGGGTCATGTAAGTCAGAATGTTGCCCCCTGTTTTTACCGTAGTCTGCGATATGATTGGATTTGGCGACTTTCAAACGTGTAAGTGATCACAGTGCGTCCATTTATTTAAGCTATAATTGATGTCAACCGACTCGGCCCGAAAGGATGTTTTCTATTAATATGAATTAGAACATTTTTTTTCTTATCTCTAGACCACTGCTACCAACTGCACGCATACCGTGTATATGCGTAGTTTCTATTTGTGTTTAAGATTCTTGGAATACTTTGGTGGTTTCCTGGGAACTTCTTCTTTTTTGTTAACCATAATGATCGACACTACCGATAAGCGCGATCATTCAACAGTCGAGTTTTGCTTGCATGATTTTTTAACCCTGTGGCATTCAAGAAAAAAGAAAGGACATTCATAGACTACATGTAAATTTTGTAACCAAATTCTAAGGAATTATATTTGTTTCTGACTCCTGCGTAGCCATCAGAATCGGCATGTGATTTTTTCGAGATTGATTAGCATTCTGCCAGGGTATGAAGGGGGACTCTTGATTATAGTTGTACATGGTTTAACCCTCATCGGCACACCTGTCACTGTGTAGACAACGCATTCAAATGTTTATCTACACAACAAATCATTTATTTGTTGAAATTCTTTGTCCATGTTATTTTGGAGGTGTCGTGTTCACGCCATTAAAATTTGATGCATCTAGTGCTATGCCTCCACCCCTTACTTACTTGTACCTTTTTCGATTTAACGTCGATTGCTCATCCTGTTGGGTACGACGATCGCTTGTATGGCGGTTCTCCATTTCGTCGTCGTAGCATCTTCGAAGGAGCTCGAGCGCTCGCGAAGGTCTTCGTTGATGTTATCGCTCATTGTCTTTTTGGACGTCCAATGGTCGGCGCATCCACTTGCAATTTCGCAGCGCTTCACCCTTGCTAATCGTCCTTTCTTTCTACGTGGGCACACCATCTTAAACGAGTCTTCTTATGGAGTCGGCGATAGGTCCAGGCACACTCTCGGTTCAGCTGCCTCGTTTTTTGAAAGCGGGTGCGAGAGCTAGTATAATACCAATTTGTCTTCCATTATCGGCACCTGTGTAGACAAGGCCTGGAAAGTATTAATTGAGTCTACTTTCAAGTGAAATGTGTGTATTTCACTGGATGATAAATTTGTTCTCAATATATCGCATAACGCAATCTTAGTTGCTTGACTTGTGTTTATTATTCACTTACTGAGCGTGGTCACCATAGGTTCTACTATGGAGAATAGATAAGACCGTATTCTCAAACCGTTCCCGAATATAATGTTGGGTAATTAGTTCAGACTATGGGGAGTCATTCTTGAATAAGTAAACTTTCCCTAACTCTGGATTCTGTCATTTGACTTGTACTGTTATTGAACTCCTGAATAAATATTCATTGACATCCATACTAAATACTCACTGTTTATTCTTATTACAGTATACAATTCGCAATATCTTTCAACGATTTCTTTCAATAGCATCTTTTTAATACTTCCTTCAGTCGATGAGTGTCATTGCCTCACCCGCAACATCGCCATTGATCTAATATTTTTGTCGTTATTTACCTTCGTAACAAGTCATTTAGATCTGATTTCATTCTAGTAAATTTCTTCTAGCTCGAATTATGGAGCCGACGCATCTGCGTTACGGCTGTGCCTCAGCGAAAGCTGCAGATGTGGTCAGTCGAGGTTTGTTACAATGCCCAGACTGCATTTCCAGGGATTCCCGTTGCTTGTCCACAGTTGTGGCAAGAACAACTTGCTGATAGAAACTGATGATACAAGTATAGCAAAACAAACAAGTGTATGTCGCCAGGACGAGCAATTTCTGAACCTTAGGTTGTATAGGTCATTCGAAGTTCATTCACACCCACAAAGCCCGAGAACATGTTACGTTTGAAGATGTATAGAAAATACTACGGGAAACAGTATCCTTCTGAGCTCTCTGTGTCGCTTTGTTGACAGAATGATTTTGTTTTACATGTCATTGACCTTATTTCTGCTTGATCGTGACAGTGTGGGATAATTGTTGTAGTTCACGATCTTCTGCTTTGGTTTGTCACTTAGGTCATCGCAGTTCATCCACCAAAAGCCGAAAAACTGTTACGTTGTGGACATTCTCGAAAGAATAAAATACGGAAAAACAGTCTTCTGCGTGCCTTGGTCGGCTTTGTTGCCAGGCATGAGTTTGTTTTCAATGTACTTGCTTGATTTCTTGGATAGCTGCAGTGTGGGATAATTGTGTAGTTCAATTCTTTTCCTTAAGAATTTGTAAGATGTCCCCCGGTGTTTTACATAAATTTTGATAGACACAATTTATGTATTACGTGATCCAATAAACGGAAATACAAATAGTATATGATTTCGCTGTCTAAGGAGTGTCATCACAAATCTGAAATGATGCAATATCCAGAAACTAGTGTGCGAATAGCGGTTAAATTTACCGTGCCGGATGAGGGTTATAGCCGAGTAAATCCAACCAATAGTGCGCAAATGAACCCACTCATGACGAAGGATAATGTGTTGTGTTATCAGTCTTATGAGGGTCGGTTATTTCTGTGCAGAATTTCTCCTTTAGGAGGAAACCACGATGTTCTTACGCACTAAAGTTAAGGACAACGGCATGTAGATGATTTATCGACGCCGTGGACAACCGAGAAGCAAAAAGGTCTTCTGGAAGGCTTCTCTCCGCGCGCTGTTTCTGGGTTAAAACGGCAGACGCGATTCCTACTTACCAACTGTATATTCTTACGATGCTCACTCGCTGATTAACATTCGCGACACTGCTTGACTCGAGCCTCTTCCTGCTCTATGCTTGATAATTCAGTTGCAACAGTCGCCAATGCAAGACATCCATGATAGAATGCCGGCGCGCGAATTAGGCTTTCGATATAGATAGTTAGGGTGGTTTCCGGGCCTGGGTTGGCTATCGCCTTACCACTACATTAACAAATAGACTCGTAGTCTGTTATATTAGTCTTTGTATTAGTCATGCCGATAGTTAGAAATGTGGAAACATTATATTCTCATCCTCAAATGCAATCATTGCAATGTTGATTATGATAATAAAGATATGTATTGGCTTCAAAATGAGACCTTATTTGTAAATTTCATTTGGATAATTAGAAATATATATGCTACGATAAAATTTATTCACGCTTTTTATGCCTCACCCTGTATAACAGGATGCCATGAGTTAACATAGTTAAAAAATGGAGTGCAATCTTCACCTTCAAAAATGAGAAAATATCGTCTTCACAACGATAGCATTTTAGGTTTGGAAAATTCCTTACATTGAGAAATTTGCATTCTTGAACCCCATGAAAAAAGGTTGCTCAATCCGGGAGCTTCAATTAAAGGGCTCCACATTGTCAATCTATAAATCTCCTTATATAGAGAATGTCATCAAAGATGAAAAGTCCACCAAGTGTAAAACAAAAATTTCCTTAGGAAAAGGCGGATGCTGTTCACCGTGTGTGGCAGGGAGGTTTTCATTTTCATAATTTCTTCTTGAAAGAAGTATGTTGATTAATTGTGAAGTCAAAGCTGTCAAGATGAGAATCATCTGCAAATTCGAAATCACTCAACAAATCTTAAAGCTCTATGCAACTGTTATTGAACGAAATGGGACACCCCTCTTATGAATTTTGGCAGTACTCTTACGGATTATCAAAAATAGTTGCATCGATATTAATTGGTCGCAGCCTTTTGATTGCTGCCATCAAGAAATTTTAATGAGTTGGTTGAAGCGATGGAATATTTGCAATTAATTGATTGGTGTCATTGATTAATTGCAATGAATTGATTGATGTCATTGATTAATTGATTTGTAATGGCGAAAATATTCAGTTGACTTCTTTACTTGCAATACATGTCTGATTTAACTTTTCTACAATGCTGAAAATTATCCTGAACAATAATGACTTTGCGTTTCGAGATGAAAAGTTTTTGCAAGTGCAAGGAACTGCGACTGGTTGCCCGCTCGGTCCTTCAGACGCGAATATAGTTTTTAACTGAGTGGGAAGAAAAACTTTTGCTATGTGATGAACATCGATCATTTTGGATACGATTTATTGATGATGATTTTCTGACATTCACTTCGTGAGTTGTTTGAAATTTGTGATTTTGTAAATAAACTGTTTCCTACAATCGATGTTGAGATGACATTTGATCTGCATGAAATGCGTTTTTGGATCTCCTATTGTATAAATACAACCATAAAGTCTTGTTCTGAGTGGATTTTGAGCCCACGGATGCTCACTGTATTTTGTCTCAGTCGTCGTTTCACCCACCTCATGTCTTTCGTTTAATTTTGTTTAGTAAAAATTTAAAGGTAGTCAACACATTGTGCTGCGCATGAAGAAGAGAATAAATGTGAAACCAAGATTGACGCTTCAAGGTTATTATACAAGCTCCAGATCATAGAGTAAATATGTTAGGTAGGGTGGTAACTCCGCATTTATTAAATCCCCAATGTGTATACACTTTCAATTTATTAAATGAACTCAAAGGAGATACATCCGGAATTGTTACCAAATGTGAGATATGCACATTTATGCAGATTTGAAGAAATTACAATGGAATTGACTGATCATAATAATAAAGCAGAAGGAAATGATATTATTTTACAGATTGTCTGTGTCATGACAGCCTTGGAGAGGTAATATTTGTTAAATTAGCAACTCGATGACCTGCTATTGCTTTCATGAATTAGAAATATGAAATTTTAGCCAAGAAAGCAAAATAAGATGTCGCCCTTTCCATGAAGACTTCCATTATAAAACGAATCAAGAAATTCCCTTGATAGTCAGCCTAATTTCCGCTTAGTTGGGATGCCTATTATCAGATATTCATTCCTTTTGATATCCAACTTGTTGTACATGTATACTACTTACATAGAGGAGTCACCTCGGTAGTATATAAATTGGCAAAATTTTGACTTTTTTAGAGCTGCTCAAATAATTTTTTGGACCACGGGAATGCAATCTCCGCAAGAAACTGAATCTTTTCATATAAAAATTTTTACTGGATACAGATACTTTTTGAGTCGACACTCTACCTATATATCCCTACTCTATGCTCCAGATACTGTAAGAAAGGTGCTTAGACTGACTTTTCAATCGCCGGCAGCTTAGGAAATTGTCTTCGCTAAGTTCTTTGTGATTTTTGTGATTGCGACATTTGTCACTTAGAGTCAGTACAAAATCTGTTGTAAATACTGTAAATAATTCTTAATTGTATATAGACCTGCCTCTAAATCGAAAAATGTCATTTATTTGAAAAACGTTGTAAAGTGCAATATCTTGGCCAGACTTCGAGACCTCTATCAAGAAGAATAGCTCAACATTTGCGAAAGACAAAAATACTTTATTGAACATTTGTATCTAAGCCTTTAATAACCAAATCTTGCATGTTGTCCGATTTTTCCTTCCTTGGCCTGAAACATTGTCCAGATGAGAAGAAGAGACCAAAAAAGGAAATCGCTAGGTCAAAAGATTGAATGCTTTGTACCCAAATGAGTTGAACCGGGAACTTAATAAATTTTCAGGTGTGCATCTCATTGCCACATACAGCCGTTGCAGCAATCGCGTCATCCAATATTATCAAAAGCAGCATTCTACGTAGTCATACAAATATCTGTAAATCGATAAGTGCCATGTAGTCACGTACTTTGCTTGATTTGTTCACTTTGGCTCTGGCAGCTTGTCTGTGTGTGTGGAATTGATAAAGTTATCAATTTGAAACCGGTCTTCTATGAACGTCTTTGGAATAGATCATGCTAATCTACACGATATATATTTATACATGTCCGTACATCAGGGTTGGAGCCGGCTTGGCCCCGGCCGCAAATTTTGAAGGCCGGCAGGCGGCTTCTCATTGAGCCGGGCGGCCGGTTAATTTAATTAGACCCATGTCGACCGCTGACGACATTCACACGAGAATCAATTGCTTAGTCAATCACAACAACATTAAGTCTTCTAAAACTTCACTTCGAAATCTATGAAGTCTATTGTGCGCCGTCCGCAAACAGTTAAGAGCTGTAATGTCTCTAATTGCCAATCCTGTCAATCATGCATCTCCAAAAGTCCGATATCTTGTCAGGTGAAGAATATTGTTTACCTAATCACCTGCAATATTTGCAATGAAAAGTACGTGGGGGAATCAAAGAGACAAATACGCACTCGCCTTAGAGAACATTGCTCGCGAGCTAATTCCACAGCATTTCAACATCTTGCTCTTCTTCATCAAGTGTCAATTAATAACATTTCCTGGTCAATTTTACATAGCAATTTAATGAATGACAGTCTTCGCCGCAGGGTCGAGGCGAGTGAAATTCAGCGCCTTAGCCTTGCTCTCAACATCATGTTATTGTCAATTCATTTCTACTGCTTATGACTAAGTCTATGACGAAACGTCGGGCACTTCAATTTTATAATCCAATTTCGGTCGAGAAAATTAACTTCTTTTCCATCCTTTGGTTATCAACAACATCATTAAGAGCATCGGCGTCGATTTACTCTGAACTCAAGGGCTGGGAGACAAAATTTCTTGATTAAGTATGGGTTTATTTCTTCATATGGGCGCATCTCATGTGATCGCACATGTGTAAAACCATGTCCGCCAGAATCATCAACAATTCTTTACAAGATATCGCATATTATGCATATATTATGTTATTATCATACCGCATTCGAACCTTTGAGAGTGGGAGCGAACACGGTTTTCAGCCGTTCACTGGTGAACGCGTGAACTTAGCGAACGGGATATGCCGGCTCCTATCACTGAACTGAAATGGGAATTTGCCGTTAATGAGCTGAAGAACGAAGTGAAATGATGTTTTTCCAGTTTTCTGAATTCTTATCGATGTATTGACATTGATTCCTTTTTCCTAAGTCTACGATTCCTCGCATTTTGTAGTTTAGCATTAAATTCTAAATTTTATCCTATATTGCCTGAATGCAAAGGTAGCATCCTCATGAATTTATGTCGATCTCTTGGTTTATAATCACATCTTCAAGTGCTTTATGAGATCATCAGCAAGATGTGTTCACCGATTCTCGGTAAGTGCAAATTATTCGGAAGCTAAGCAAAATTTCATTATCGCCATGCAGGGGACCTTAAATGATAATTCTCAGCGAGAAAAAAGGTCGAGTAAATTGATATTTTTTATTCAAAATATAGATGTCTGACAATTTGACGCTTAAGATGGTCTATTAGGCCCTATGATGCCGCAAATTTTCAAAAACTTTCAGCATTCACTTATCAATCAATATTCTCTACATATTTTTAATTTTGTTAGATTCCGAGTTTGAGGTCTTGTAGAATAATGCAACTGAGCTAAGAAAGGGATTTTTCATGCCTCAAAGTCACTAACTTTTATTCAGAAAAGCGCATTTTTGAAAGTCGAAAGCTAAAAAGGCTGAGAATACATATGCTGTATATTGATAAAAAAAGAATGCATTGAGATCCTTTTATTTGTATCAGACGAAAAATATGGAAATATGGAAAATGCCCTTTTCCTGTACAGCAATGAAAATTCATGAATTGAAAAATTCTGTGATGATTCCTCTTAGAACTTTTTTAATTGACGATGAAAATAAATCTAATTACTTCCGCGGTCAATTAAATATGAAGTCAAAGGATTGACATTTTTCAAAATAATGATCGGATAGCGACAATGTAAGAGTAAACCCATACACGTCAACTAATTAAGTTGATTGCTTCCTCAGATATGAATTATGTGCTACTTTGCAACATACTACTAACATTTTTTCAAGCAATAATTTAATAATTAGAGGAAGTTTATCTGATGATGTTTATAGATGTGAACTAAGCCTGCTGATGATTCCAGATATTGGATGAAATAGAGAATGATAGGGAGTATTTTTGTGCTTGAATTGTTCAAGCCTGAGAACATCTTTCTATTCTATGTCCTGGCGAACTGCAACTCAGTAATCCATGATTTTCGTATTATTAATATGGAGCATTCAATGCCATTACGTGCACTCCCTGCGAATCATCACGAATGCTATGGATGGTTTTGCATGGTTTCCTTAACTTCTGCATCTTTAAGTACCGTAACTCAAGGAATTGGAAATAGCATATAAATTATCTCATTGACAAACTGAATGAGTACTATTCCATAAGTAACGACAACAATTGTGTTACACCAGAGCAGTCCTTTACCGCTAGCCGATTATTCGTCAGATACTATGACTTTTGAAGAAATTGAAGAATTTCAATTGTCTAGGAATGACGAAAATAAAGTCAGGAAGTGCCGCTTTGAGATTCCTGCATTTAACTTTATTTTTGTCACAATATCGTTATAACATCAGCACATTGAAGTGATTGCAAGACAACTGATGCTATCAGGGTATTTTTTGCATTGATATAGGCTACAGCATCTGGATTCATACATCATAGCATATTTTAAGGAAATCGTACTGGGCGGCATTGAACAAGAGATCAATTAAGTAGGCATATAGGCCTACAAATATACTTACGGAATATACATGGATCATCTAAAGTGATCAAACATATCATCTATAATCCTACATGGATTATGCAACCTTTTTCTTAGACGATTTTTCAGCAGCGACCATATCACTAGTTAAATGAATTCTCTCAAATTATATCAGTACCAAATACATAAATGATTATTGCACAAAAGCGTTTATTGTCAAATACAAATATCAATTGATTATATGAGGCATGCATATGAAGTTTAATACTACTGAAAGGCAATGTAATCGCTTTGGATCACTTTTGCAACGAAATATTTGTTTATTTCATTTATCAGAATCTATGACCATTGAAAGCTCTGTTGACAGAAATCAACGTCATCTTGTTGCGGAATTCAAGATATAAACGGTATATTTGATGAAATTACAATGTAGAATCTCCGGTTTTAGAGAAGTTCTATGTGCAAATGCATTTCAATGAGTGAATGCTGTAAATAGTTTAATAGAGAGAGTTCCTGTATATTTTCATGTTCTCTGTAGACTGTAGTGTACTATGCTTCGTCTTTATATTTTTCATCCGCAAATAAGAGTGTTCTCTGAATGATTCAAGGATTCTTCGCCTTCCTTTCCGTCGGTAGATTCTGTCATTGCCTCTCTGATTGCCAAATACAGCCCATGTGTTCTTTCTTCCAACTTTTCTTTTCCCTTAGGTTAATCAAGCCAAATAGGTTTGGGTGAGTTGGGATAAAGTGTTTGGGTAAAGTTCCTGGATCTCAATCTTTAGATTACGACTTCAGAGAGTTACTGACACAATCGACAATTTAAATTATTTTAAATCTTCTCGGCCACCCCCAAAGCGGTCCTTCCATCATCAGCTCTAAAGATTCGGTAGCTTGATCACGCTTTTGCCACAGATCCGGCATGGTTAGTATAGGCGTCTCTGGGCTTCTTTTTGCAAGTACGAGTATATTAATTGGCTCAAGACGTCTGCCGTAACACACATGTATTAGCACCTCGACTATGATGTGTAAATGTTCAGCAAAGCGAATTTCATGAAATTTAGGGAGCCGCTTGACTGATTTCTCTCAATCGATTTCCTCTCCATGAATACGAAGATCATCCTCACGAGCTGGTGATGCTTTGAAATAGACCACGATTCCACAGACATTAGCTGTTCAGTGTCGAAACTCCGGTACAATTGAATGGCTTCGAAGGCAAGATCACTTCAGCGTGCTATGTATTTTTTACCAAATTGTAATTGGCAGGGGTTCGTCCAAAAATTAGCAAGCGAGGTCAAAAGCCCAGCATTTACACATTCGCCATTGTTCCCAATATCTTTCAATTTATCAATGAATGCAACAGTCCTCTCGCCCCTCGACTTTCTCGATGACATTCACCAAGAAATGCGAAGATCATTCCAAGTTCTTCATTCAGCAATCTAACTGTCACAAAGATGATGTCAGCCTTGTACTTATCGACCGATTAATGCACGAGGTAATGTCAATGCTTGCGCATGCGATGTCGTGCATTTAGAAAGAATCAAATTGAGATCAAATAAAGGAAAGATGCTAAAGCGATTGAAAGATCAGAGAGGTATATTACAGGAACTAGAATGTATTAAGTAGACTTTCGGAGAAAATAGAATTTGTCCTTGTTATGCTGCACAGTGATGAAATTTTTATTCGAGTGGGCGACAATCTTCCGTTACTGGGCGGAAAATGTGCCGCCCAGTTTATATCTTAATATATGCCATGCTGTACATAAGATTTCATAATATAATTTTCTTTTAATTGAAAAAGCCTTGATGTTGTTTATATTGCATTTATCGCCCAAATTTTCGCTAACTCAGGCCGCTTCAGGGGTGAAAAGGAGGATATTCTACAAACACTTAAAATTTGAAATCTATAAGATGTTATGTTGAAATGGTATATGCAGTATATAGATATAGAAGGTTATTTTGGGAAAGGAATCATACATAGAAAGTCAATGTCATAGAATTATTGAAAGATATTTCCATTACTTTGTGAAAAGGAATTGGTGATAGTGTTCATTCTCCTCACGTGAATTGATGGTGGGTTGGAATTTCTTTATCAACAGTGCTTCACGAAGACGAATGTTGGTATTGTCGCTTTCATGAGTTAATATGTCGACTTGTACATTCTTGTTATGGCATTGTTCTAAATGTTTGAAAACTGATGATGTTACTAGTGTTGTGTGCTCTTTCACTCTGATGTGCAAAGTTCTAATTGTACTACCGATATAGGCATTTTTGCACTCGAGACATGTTATTTTGTAAATTACGCTTTTCTTGAAGCAAAGTTCATTGTTTTGAATTGGACATGAGGTAAGTTGACATTTTGTTTTATATTTGGTATGGTTCTTCAATGCGCTTCTTAGAGTATATGTTTTTTGAGCTAAACCGATATTTAAATCTTCTTGTTGGAAAAATTTCTTTATCTGATAATTCACTTTTTTTGATATAAATGGTAATATAATAAGTAATCTAATAACAAGAATGTACAAGTCGACATATTAACTCATGAAAGCGAGAATACCAACATTCGTCTTCGTGAAGCACTGTTGATAAAGAAATTCCAACCCACCATCAATTCACGTGAGGAGAATGAACACTATCACCAATTCCTTTTCACAAAGTAATGGAAATATCTTTCAATAATTCTATGACATTGACTTTCTATGTATGAATCCTTTCCCAAAATAACCTTCTACATATATATACTGCATATACCATTTCAACATAACATCTTATAGATTTCAAATTTTAAGTGTTTGTAGAATATCCTCCTTTTCACCCCTGAAGCGGCCTGAGTAAGCGAAAATTTGGGCAATAAATGCCATATAAACAACATCAAGGAGGCTTTTTCGATTAAAAGAAAATTATATTATAAACAACATGCTGTTTAAGCGGAACTATAAAATTTTATACATAAGATTTTGCTTGTAGGTTTTTGTTTGTGTTTCAAAAAACATCAAAACTCATTTCATCCCTTAAGTAGAATAGCAACTCAGCATTTATTGAATCCCTAAGGTGTAAACAGTTTTGACTTCATAACACTAAGAGCACCATTACTGATTATTCCTTCAAGCACCAATGTGTCAAAATTGACACACAAATAATAATATGCTGTAGTCGAACATAAAATAAGCTTATATATCAAGAATATAATTGGTAATAGTTCACATGTGTGTACTAACAAATATAAATGAAATTATATACATAATTTGAAACAAAAGACATTTATTGTATAATATTCATGCTTTGTCAACTTCATTGATTACAATAAATCCCAAAAAAGGTAGTATGTGAAATCTCATTTTCAATATATTTCATTCTATTATTTAGTACATCTCAAAACGACAATGATCGAGATAGAAGCGAGTAAATTTATTGCCATCGTAGACAGAAGCACAAATCATCTCCTAGGTGCATGGATGCTAAACAGTAGGCCTATATCTACACTAGCAAAAGGATATCTGCAAAAATATGCATATAAAAGCTTGTACTCAACGAAACAGAATCATAATGTTACATGCAAGAATTGAAAGAAATACTGTATCTTCAACCAGCGGCAAATTATTCGTTGCAAGAGAAGCACGCAGCGATGGTATATTTCTCAATTGAGTTCCCACACTTCACTTTTGAGCATTTAGTTTAGAACAGTGAAAGTTCCCAAGTTACTACATCCTAGGCATAGAGAAGGGACGTGTCGACTCAAAAAAGTATCTGTATACAGTGAAAATTTTTATATGAAAAGATTCAGTTTCTTGCGGAGATTACGTTCCCGTGGTCCAAAAAATTATTTGAGCAGTTTTAAAAAAGTCAAAATTTTGCCAATTTAAATACTACCGAGATGACGTCTCTATATAAGTAGTATGAAACAAGTTGGATATCAAAAGGAATGAATATTTGATGAAAGGCATCCTAACTAAGCGGAAATTAGGCTGATTATCAAGGAAATTTCATGATCCCTATTATATTCGAAGTCTTCATGAAAAAGTCGCGATATTATTCGTGCTTTCTTGGCTGAAATTTCAAGTTTTTAATTCAATTTTCACCGGTATGATTTTGTGATTCAATAAATTCATGGTTCATTTCTTGAATCTGAATAGTGATGTGGACCCATTTACATCTTTCAAAGTTAATTGAAATTATTGTCTTTGATTCTATTATTTTGCTCTACAAGTAGCAGGTTGTTTATGATGATCTCGCTTAAGAGGACTCTCTTGAGGTTAGACATGAAATCAATATAGCCGGTCATCGAGTTGCTAATTCAACAAACATCACCTCTCCAAGGCTGTCATGACGCGGAATAATATCATTACCTTCTGCATTACAATCATGATCAGTCAATTCCGTTGTAATTTCTTCAAAACTGCAGAAATTTGCAGATATCACATTTGGTGACAATGCCACCTGTATCCCCCACGAGTTCATTTGATAAAATCGAAAGTGTATGCATATTAGGGATTTAATAAATGCGGAGTTACCACTCTACCTAATATACCTACTCTATGATCCTAGGCTTCCACGATTCAGTTCACTTCTTTAGGACAGCAGCCGCAGGACTAAAAGAATGAGAGGACTTTTCACATGGTCTAGAAATAGACTATATAGCTGGTCGCATTGGCAAAAAATTTCATCTGTCAGACTAAAGATGAAATTTTGTAGATGATTGATAATTCCCCTGAATTTCTCTTGGACATAGATTATCCAAGAATTTATACATGCTTTGTCAAGAATGTCACATCAAATCGCAAACGTTCATCGCCTTATTGCAGTTCAAGTTGAATAAAGTCTGATCATTTGGTCAACACAGTCGACTCCAACTTTGGAGGAATTGTAGAATAGCCTATATAGGCCCAAAATTTGAGGCTTCAATTTTTCGTTGTTATGGTCAACATCAATGTCTTTGTGCATGCTCGAAATCAAGTGGACCTCTTTGGCACAGAGATGGCCAATCAAGAGACCGCCTATGTCAGCATAGCTGTCACTGTCTGTCTTCAACTGGGTACAGTCCACAGCAAAAACATTTGTTGTTGTTTTAACTGTTGACACAGTCGGTGCTTCTAGTAATACATGTAAGTGAAATAAACTTCAGCAAGGCAATCGGTGGCATTCATCGCAAGGAAAATGACGTGTATATACCTAGTGCACCTAATTCAAACAGGTAAGGAGACAGGTCTTGCTGATCATTGATAGAAATTGAAGTTGTACATCAATAAATTTAATACTTTTAATCACTTTTGAGCGCGAAGGTGCTCGGTTCGGGTACCCCACACTATTTTTTGATTGCGATCGAGGTCATCCCATACATTTAATATCATAGAAAAAAATGTTTGCTTTATCATTCCTATAAATGGCTTTCCGATCTGCAAAGTGAATTTCATCCTGATGTTTTATCTGGCAGCCAGATTGCACTTTTGTACTTGAAAATGCTTTTTTCACTGAAAGCATATATAGAGGGTCGATATCTTTTAAGTTTTATAGAGGCTCATTCAAATGGCAGTCGCCCAATGAAACTGAAACATCTTTCAAATAAGGTTGATGGCTCCATTAAAGAAACAAACTACATGAAACTTGCGTCAAAATTGCATTTAGTGCCTAATAGAAATCGCAACATGATCATGGTGCACGTGATAAGCTATGTTTCTAAAAATTTTGTTACATGAGAATTAATTGCAAGCTTGCGAATTATCTTTACCGCAATGCGGTGCGAAAGATGGATTATGAAGTGAACTATAAACTGATAACTTGGAAAGTAACTGTTGTTATTGAACCTACTTAACTGATTAACCCTTATCAGGCCAAGCGGATACGAGTGGAAATTGTCAACATTCGTATTTCAAAATTCGGTAAAAGTAGCACTAATAGGAGCACCAAGTCGAAATTTATGGGCGATGGGTACTTCTCACTGTTCTTTCCAGATACCACATTCCCGAAATCATTGCTACATCACATTTGATGATTTTATAAGACTTCACTTATTCAGGCCAAGCGTTTGCATCAACAGCGACAAATTAACCATTTTTAGAGATTTTCATGGCTTTTATTTGTTTGTTAGCACTGAGTGTACACCGTTTTGGCTGTTGTCGAATGACGTACCTATCGGAAGCTTGCTGGAGTCATTCAACTCAAAACATCGACGCATCTTCTGCCAGAAGAGCCAAGTGAACAACTTGTGGAATACAAGGGTCAAATATGCAATCTGGTCTTATATGCAGAGTTGGAAAAGTCGGAATTGGAATTAATTCCCACCCGGAATTAATTCCATTTTTCGTCGGAATTGGAATTGGAATTGACGATATTTAAATCTATTGGAATTGGAATTGGAATTGACCTTGATAAACCTCAATTCCACTTTTTCGATAGACCTGTGATAAATCTATTTGTACAAAAATTGAAATCACAGTATTCGGCCGTTGTGTTAACTGCACGCAAAAGATAATCATCTTCGTTCAATCTGCTATTTAGTTATTTATCAGGTAAGATAATTGATCAAAATAAAACAATTGTTGAATTCAGTTATTGATTGGATAAGCACAAAATTGGAGATTAACTTAATTGTTGTACACACGAAAAACAATTGGTTTGGAAAGAGTTAAAAGTTAACCCTGCATTAAAGGGCAGCCTGTCAGTTCAAATCATAATATAGACAGTGTAAACAAATTATTCTAATAATTAATGATTCAAATAAAATGGCATGAAATATTATTCAACTTCCAATCTCATCAATTGACAATATTAATTTTCAAGACTATAGTTATACAAATACGATACTCAACGATAAAATAAAAACTTTAAACTTGCAGTTCACTTCTTGATGTTGAATTCACTTCAATTCGATCGGACTCACTTATACCAAAATAATATCATAAATATCATGAATATCAGTGTCATTTATACCGGCAATCTTCAATCGCGCTCGCTGATGTGTTGCCGCATACGCTACTGTGTTGTTGTTCGCTGGTAGGCAGTTGTAGTTGTTACTTCTGTAGTCAAGTTATACCGCGAGAGCCCGGAGTTCTTCTAACAGTTACTGAAGATGTCGTATGTGTTGCTGTTGGTAGTTGTTGTTTCAATTTCTCATCGTTTCTAATTTATGCAAATGTTTGACACTTGACGATAAAACCACTTTCTTTTGAAAATTGAAAGAGTTTCCTTTAATCTCTGCTCGTTAGCTTTCGACCCGACCACATTTCGTTCTTATCACGGAATTTTTAATCTCCTTTTTTAACATGGACCATTAATCAGTTTTCATGATATCATTTTTATCGTCGTTTTTTCTTTCATCAACAATCACGTTATTCGCACATTGAATTTCTTTCTTCTGTCAGTT
The DNA here is from genome assembly GCA_907163375.1 of Prostheceraeus crozeri. Classification (NCBI taxonomy): domain Eukaryota; kingdom Metazoa; phylum Platyhelminthes; order Polycladida; family Euryleptidae; genus Prostheceraeus; species Prostheceraeus crozeri. The sequence goes on along the minus strand of CAJQUW010012128.1, from coordinate 114,286 downwards.
TATTAATAGATTTATTCGCATCTCTCTTCCTCTCTCTCATAGAAGTAGATAATAGTACACTAGAATGGAAGTTTGATATCTTGCCTATGTACAATGATGGCACATGGAAAAATCTATGGTTTGTAGATCAGATTCGATCTAAAACATTGATTCATAGTCAAACTATTTGCCAAGTTGGTTGTGGAAGTTGTTGGCAGCAAATTAATGCAGGATTTTATGAGGATAATATTATGTGAGATGGTGGCATTGTTTCATGTGGATCCCTGGGCTGGTAGGCCTATATTGTGTCGATTTGCAGCAGTCATTAACAACTATTTTTCAAAATTCGAATTAAAAATTGGTCCACAAAGTCATAATTGAAAGTGGGCGATGCACTGGTTGTAAGAATATCTCAAGAATTCAATAGAAAAAAGTCTAATTATAGGATGATTTCTCCTTCATACTGTTAAGAAACCTAGCGCTTTTGTCGAATAAACACATTGAAAGCTTCTTCACCGACAATAATTTCTCAGATAAGTGAATAGTCGCTGGAACTTTTCAATTAATCATTAAATGACACATGTGATATAGTGTGATGATATTTTGGAAGCTGATATTCGAAAGCATGTAAAGATTTTGAAAATTGTTCAAATATAGTGAACAGGGGAGCCCTTTCAAGTAAAATGAATACTCTGAGATTTCTTGACCTCTGATTTCAAGCTGGAGCAATGTATGTTCTGTAAATCGACAATGCAAGTTGTATATGTGACTGATAATACTCTTGATAGATTATAGGAGCGATATTTCAAAATGATGAACGTACAGAACGTTTTAAAGGATTTCTTTCTTTGTCATCCTGTCGCCGCAGTATTTTGTAATTCACTATTGCTTTTGTGTATGATCTTTGGACAAGGGGCAGCAATCCAGATCACAATTTGGCTTGATCAATATAAATACAAATAAGAAAACATGGAAATCAGCCAATTTGCGTTTTGCCCCAACTTAGTTCCCCCGGCATGTGCCATAATTTTCATGCAATTTCCATTCTAGGACTTTCTATGGTACTGTTAATTTCTATGCTCTCTCTCTTTCTCTCTCAGCGTTTAATTCTTTGCTGACCGTTAATTTTCTTTTCTCTTTTTCACAAGATGTTGAATATCTCGTTTACGAAACGAAAATGGCGTAGGCTGACCGGCTACATATATACATGTACACAAGAAATGTAAACTATGAACATGAGAACGCACATAGGAACGACGCAGGGAACGGCACACAGGAATAACGAGGATAGGATACCGGCACATGGGTTAGATTGAAGCGAGGAAACTTTAGATACATTAACATATACGCGCCATGCAATTATCGGAATTGAATCTCATTATGGAATTGGAATTGAATTGAACTGGTTCGACTGGAATTGGAATTGAAATATCTGCTCTGGAATTGGAATTTAAAAAATTCAGTGGAATTTTTCCAGCTCTGCTTATATGCGAAGGAAGTCGCGCAATCCAGCACAAAATTCTTCTAGATTTGCTACTCGTAAAACCTCTACAGGTAGCGCGCTGCGTGGCATAATAATAGGCAATTGCTATCCGCACACATTGCAACCTTGCTAATGATGAGGTGGACCGTCTAAATCCAGGCTTCGCAATTAGCCACAGGAAAAACGGAAAATCGAGAAAAACCGGGATTTGAATGCATGAATTTGAAATATTTATAGAAGCCATTGATCATTTTGGATTACAACAAAATTCAGTTCGTTGAGCATGTGGTCAATAGATATCGCAATCACAACATGATCGAAGTTGCTGTGATCCATGTGCATTTTTCAAGAGAGATAGTGAAAGTGCCTAAAGTCAGTCATGTTTTCATGAATGCTTCTCCATAGAGCTATTGGCGTTAAAATAAAAAGAAAACATGTATCTTCAGGTAACTTCGACAAGATTCAAAATTTACCATTGCAACGATGAAAGCCGATGTTGAGCACTCAACTACATTTGATCATCTGAATTCATCTGGAAACCGACCTTAACTCTGAAGCTCAACATGCAGTTCATCCTTGCCTTTTGTGGGTGCATGTGCAATTATGCAGATAAAAATGCAATTTGTTCCCGTCACCGACGTCATGACAAAAATTTTGCAAAGTTGTCAATGAATGTTTCTTGGAACAAAATATCCCATTAGCTTAATTTAATAATTGGCATTGCAATCAACATGATTATTCAAGTCTCAATGATAGGGAAGCAATTTTTTGTATGAACTGAACAAATTAGAGGAAAATGCAGACAAAATTGCTCGCACCCTAGCTGCACTCGTATTGAAATCATTACAAATGACTCATAGTAGGCCTGCTCATAACAATGGACGTCAGGCCTACTGTGCATATTTCCAATCATTCTGTATCAGTATTTGTAACAATTTATCATTAACATAAACATCCCTTCATAAAGAAAATGAAATAAATGGTCAATTTCTGAAAAACATATTGAAAAAATGTGAACACTTGGCCAACAAGCGGTTCCGAATACCCTGACCTAGGGGTTAATCCAATTGACGTGCCTATTTGAACGTCAATAAGAAAATTGGCCAATACACAACCGCGAATTAAACATGCTATATTTGCGTGTTTTTTGTGATGATAGAATGAATGACCCCTATCGCATATGATGTCATTTAATTACTTAAGCAAAAACGATAAATTTATGAAATAATTGCTTGTATGAGACACAAATAAACTCATAACGAATATCTGAGGCATTCAAATATCTGTTAAATAAAATATAGACATCGGTGTTCAACTTCAACAAGACAGATCGAACGATTACCATAAAAGCAGATACATTTAAATACAGTCTCTGAAAAATATATAACAATAGAAATACATTCAATGACGAAGTTGCTCAAATGTTTATTTCAAATATCTCAAATGTCTTTAGATATGTATGAATCCGTGTGATTATGGCGAGAAAAACTACAGAGATGAAAAATAAAATAATCAAGATAAATCAGGATGAAGATATGTAGTCAAAATATTGACAGAAATTCTATTAAATTCGGATGGACGAAGGCGTGATTGGCATATTTTTGGGTAAATTACTTTGGAATGTATGGAAATCAGTGGACAGAAATATCAGTTCACAGCCATGATTGATTTCGGAAATCTTGTGGGAATGATGCCATGATTAACACTGCATGATTAATAAATACGTTACAACTTAGCTACCTCTATATCCGGGCAAAACAATTAAATTACAAATGCCACCGTTGCACATCGGAGAAAGAAAATAATTGCACTCCAGTACAAAATTTTAGAGAAGTTGGCACAAATACTAAATTCTCAAAATCTAAGTACAATTAAAACAAAGCTACCCAACAACGTAAAATATACTTTTTACACACCAACCGCTGAAACAAACCTCTTCTCAACCTGATAAACAGTTGCACCTCAAGAAAAAGCGAGACAGAGGAAGTAATGATATGACATGACATGACGAACCTTCAATTAACAAAGCTGATGGGGCAAAACTGCGGCGGTCGAAAAAATGGAGAAAAAGATAAAATTTCAAAATACGAAACTATTCGAGGTGGATGAGCTGGCTGATTCACCTCGACAACAATCCGAGATTTCAGTTTATGAGGTGCTGATATGCAAGTATTTTTTTCAAATAAATACGAATTGAAAGACACTCCAATCTGCATGAGTCATGAGGTTGTGACAAGTTTAGACTTATGCATATAATTGCGTAGGTCAACATCGAATTGAGTTAGAGTTACACTTGCCCAAACCGCGCCATGTACTGACCACATTTGTCACAAAAATCTGAGGTGGGTGATGCAACCACTGATTTATTGCACAATCGACATGACTGCAATGAGTGTTGGAATTCAGAACTTCCACTGAAACTGTTCGCTCCACTTCCTAGGCCACCAAAACTACCAGGACCACCACGAAAATGATTATGCCTCCTTCGTGTGTGTCGTTGATACACCTGAAAATGAGAAAGTATTACGATATGTAAATACTAATACGAGTATACTGATAGATAGTAAATGTTTAGAATATCAGATTAACTCCTTTTAACACTATATGCAGTAGTTGATAGCTACATTAGTGTAGTTCTATACTGATTAAATAATTGATTGTAATGTTGATGAGATAATCCAACAAATATTTTAACACATCTTAGTAGAACTTCCTGGAAGCACTTGTCATAAACGTTACTAATTTTTTAGAACACGGTCTTATGATGCTATTGTTTTATGAAGAATACGGATGACAAGGTTCTCGCCATTACTGAATTTCGTCTGTGGCCACTACCTTAACATCAGTTTCAAAATCTGTGTCTAACCACCCAACTCTTATTCATCGACGCTTATGATAGCAGCTGATGCTTCTTTGCGGCACTTTTGTGAATGCCGTATTTCTTTGAATGATCTCACATAGAGCAGTGCAAAAATATAGTATGAGACGACTTGAATAGGAGACGCATAAAACAGAGCCTGTTGATGATTCTCTATGCATTAAGAAATAGGATTTTATATTCATATTGTTGTATACGAGTATACAAATACGTGGATCTAGTGTCCGAAAGTAAGCTTGCGTTTAATTCACAAATCACTAATTCTGATAAAGAAAAGCAAACAATTTATTAAAGAAAGCAGAATTACCGACCCATACATACATGTTTAAAATCAACCAAACAAAAATAACGAAAAATTACTAGTTCGTCATCGAATGAAAGACGCATAAACAAACAAGCAACAATGAGTGGCGTGAAGAAACACGATATACAGTAGAATTCGCATATATCGGCTTCGGCTATATCGGCGGTTCGTATATATCGGCGGTTTCTTTTTGTCCCGGCAGAATTTCCTATCTTTTCCATATAATCGAGTTCGCTTATATCGGCTTCGGCTATATCGCCGATTCGCCTATATCGGCGCATTTTCGCTGTCCCTGACAGAAAAAGATTCGTTTATAACGGCGGATTTCCTGGAAATCCTCAAGCGATGTGTTTTGCCTAGAAGAGTCACTAGAATGACAGTATATGTGGCCGCGGATGGCTGTAGATTCTGTTAGGACTATCCGATTCTAACTATTCTAGTGGCATGTGAAAATCTAGATCTTCTACAATTCATCTCGATCATGTTTAGGGATTTGATCAAAATTGTAGAATCTAGCAGCCGAGGAAAGATAAGTAGGCTTGCCACTGTATCTCACTGATAATTCTCACATAATTAGTCTTTCATTCGACGTGATGATTGCATTGTTAACGCCTTCACCTACGATGCTATTGTCAGACCTGACTTAGTGACTGTTGCGTCATCAAAGGAGCACAAGCTACCGTCGAAACCATTGTTGAGTTCGATGCATGTCCTCTCTCTAGACAGAAAGCGGCTCGCCACCCCATCCATCTCTATGGTTTCGCCTGCACGTGACTCTTAGCAGCGTCTTGATTGACTTAGATTCGCTGGCTTCGCCTGCACGTGACTCAGCAGCGTCTTGATTTATGCATACTCTTCTTTGTTTTGTGCTTCATATAGCAGCAAAGCATGTAGGCATGAAGAAGCTTCAATCTTCTTGATTCAAAAAGCATATTCAGTTTTTGACAAACATAGTGATATCCGATTTGCGATACTTACGTTGCAAGCATCAGTTCAGAAAGGCACAATTTTTAGATATCTATTGAATACATAAACACAATTACATGTACATGTACTGTACATGTTAGACAATAAGTCAATATGTACATGTATTCAAGTATAGCAACGCAATAATTCATGAGTCAATACACGTATATACATTGTATGATGCATGGCATGATCTTAGAGCTCGTGTAGTTTTCACAAAACTTCAAAATTCAGGGAGTTCGTATATATCGGCGGTTCGCGTATATCGGCACTTTTCGTCTGTCCCTTGAGGCGCCGATATATGCGAATTCTACTGTATATATTGACTTATTGTCCAACATGTACAGTACACGTACATGTAATTGTGTCTATGTAATCAATAGATATCTAAAAATTGTGCCTTTCTGAAATGATGCTTGCAACGTAAGTATCGCAAACCGGATATCACTATGTTTTTCAAAAACTGAGTATGCTTATGAATCAAGAAGATTGAAGCTTCTTCATGCCTACATGCTTACCTGCTATATGAAGCACAAAACAAAGAAGAGTATGCATAAATCAAGACAATCTAAGTCAATCAAGATGCTGCTAAGAGTCACGTGCAGGCGAAACCATAGAGATGGATGGGGTGGCGAGCCGCTTTCTGTCTAGAGAGAGGACATGCATCGAACTCAACAATGTTTTCGACGGTAGCTTGTGCACAGTGCAATCATCACGTCGAATGAAAGACTAATTATGTGAGAATTATCAGTGAGATACAGTGGCAAGCCTAGTTATCTTTCCTCGGCTGCTAGATTCTACAACTTTGATCAAACCCCCAAACATAATCGAGATGAATTGTAGAAGATCTAGATTTTCACATGCCACTAGAATAGTTAGAATCGGATAGTCCTAACAGAATCTACAGCCATCCGCGTCCACATATACTGTCATTCTAGTGACTCTTCTAGGCAAAACACATCGCTTGAGGATTTCCAGGAAATCCGCCGTTATAAACGAATCTTTTTCTGTCAGGGACAGCGAAAATGCGCCGATATAGACGAACCGCCGATATAGCCGAAGCCGATATATGCGAATTCTACTGTACATGTATTCAAGTATAGCAACGCAATAATTCATGAGTCAATACACGTATATACATTGTATGATGCATGGCATGAACTCAGAGCTCGTGTAGATTTCAAAAAACTTCAATATTCAGGGAGTTCGCATATATCGGCGGTTCGCGTATATCGGCGGTTTTCGTCTGTCCCTTGAGGCGCCGATATATGCGAATTCTACTGTATAATGATAAAAAGATATTACAATTCGGGATGTACGATATATCGGCTGATATCTAAAAGAAATGCTGATACTTTTGCGATATTAATGATCTTGAAAATATGAAACTTTAAACATTTTTGAAATGATAGATGAATGTAGAATCAAGGAAATGTAATGGTGAATATACAATTATACATGCATTGCATGCTGTGACTACTACTATTGCACAAAAAGTACTGCTACTATTATGACTGAATGTTGGTCTGATTGCTGATGTCTATCTGACTTTATCGATGGCAAAATGCGGTAAAACCGGAAAAACTTTTTCTTGACAAGAAGTAGGCCCTACGCCACTTTTATAAATTGTGCGATAATTGTGTGTTTCCAATTATGAAGGTTTAATATGCTAGTCCTAGTTGAATAGCAAGCTTAAATGTAATGTGTAGAGCCGACAATGCATACAGGTATTGTTTGCAAAACATAATTCGATTTGATGCTGCAATACATATAGACTGTAGAATTTCTAAATTGATGTGAGGTTCTATGCGTCACGTCAGCACCTCCATGTCATAGATATTCAGCGAAACCAGCAATAATTCTCTGACGCGAGAAACAGAATGTCGCCCCATATAAGTGAGCAACTGATTTATTACTGTACAGTTTTACCAAGAATAGAATTTTAACTTTTTTGTTCTTGTTGCTACTTTTGACTTCATTGGATGATGCATTATTCTCAAGAAAACTAAATTTTCGAATCCTAATTCAAAAATATTTAGTCTTTTTATCTCTTCAAGACAAAAATTTCAACAGGAACACTGATGCAATATGTTAATGTCAGGTATACTACGAGTCCATTATAACGCATCGCTTGGGCATAGTCAAAAAATTATTCTAGTACATTAACAATTACATTAAAGGCTCTACTTTAGCTTCAAATAATTAAAAGGAGGCTATATCTTGCAGTCAACACATGAAAAATATATATCAATGCACATACTCGTAATAATGAAATTGTCACTCGTTTAGTCGTGCATTGAGAGTAATTATAAGATGGAAAGGGTTGAAAGGTTACATGTGCGAGCACATTGAACACGTTATTACAAACCATTATATCGGTAGTGCAGATAAATCGACCGATGTTGATTTTTACGGATACATTATCGGCATCGGTTAGCGGCAAAACTTCACATATCGGCACATACCTAGTCATAATACAATTGTTCATAGAAAAATATTTAGCTTTGCTGCAATAACCGACTTACTTAGGCCACAAAGTTTCGTCGCTGTTCTACATTCTCTCACATATTTTACTGAAACTTTACCTTATTGAACTCCAATCAAGGCTAAAGTCATACTTTTGTAGAATTTCTTTAAAATAACGCTGACCAGACATCCAACGAAGAGAAAAACTTGGGTTTCAATAAAAATTGTCTGCAATAAATATTACTGCCTTTCTTGAAATGCAAGTAGTATGTCGCTCGACATAATTAGTGACTGCAGTTAATGGAGAAACTGACTTACCTTTCCATCGCTAGTTACTAACATTGGCTTTGCATGTTGTGGAGGAGGGACGGGTGCTGGACCGCGGAGTTGAGGAATGAGGAGTTGGCCACAATTTCCGCACGTGCTTCCTTCATTGTTAACAGCATTGACAGCATTACAACGAGGACAATTGTCGATTCCATTGACATTCGGTACGGATTTCGCTATAAAACAAACAGCATTGTGCAGGGTGATTTTTTGAATAACAGCTGCGTCAGTCTACAGCAGATTTTCGTACAAGTCGACTGCTTATCGTGCTTTCGTTTAAGTGCTATTGATAAATAACTATGTTATTAGCAAGTGGATGATGCGCACAAGGCCCACATCCACACCAGAGAAACACAGCAGTCAATTGGCAAATCGATGTCTTAGCTTCATCACACTATGTTTAATTACTTCATTATACTATGTTGCTATTTTCGTGTATCAATGTCTGATTAGTTGAAGTAAACATATAGTCCGGCAGTCAGAACGAGGCCGAAAATGAGACTTTCACAGAATGATGTACACCCTATGCCTACTACGAATCTGCACGTCTGCCGCGTTCTAGTGAGTTCCTCTTCTTGTCAGACAAAATCAAAGAAAAGCACATGAAAATCCAATGGGGCGCAGATTGCAGTTTTTGGCTAAAATGAATTTTTGTATGTTTCCTCTGATTAAACGAAAAGTATTAAGTCTAGAGTCATAATTTTTGGCATGGAATGTCTTCAGGTCATTTCCCATGATGTGCATGTGCTTTTATCATGCATCTAATCGGCCATGTATGTGAGGATGTGGTTTAATGTGGATAAAGTTGCTCAAAATGCTTGTGTTTGCCGACATTAAGAGGCTCGCCAATTCTAAATGTGTTTAGCTTTATAGACAGGGTGCATGGGAATGAAAGGAAATGACCTGAAGACATTCCATGCCAAAAATTATGACTCTGGGCTTAGTACTTTTCGTCTAATCAGAGAAAACATAGAAAATTTCATTTTAGCCAAAAATTGCAATCTGCGTCCCATTGGATTTACATGTGCCTTTCTTTGATCTTGTCTGACAAGAAGAGGAACTCATTAGAACTCGGCAGACGCGCCGATTCGTAGTCGCCATAGGGTGTACATCATTCTGTGAAAGTCTCACTTTCGGCCTCGTTCCCTGCAGAAACTCGCTATAGCTACCGGACTAATAATGTTAACTGAATGTAAACATTCAGATTTAAAATTCAAGCTTCGTTATGGTGAAATTATAAATAACACTTTTTCAAGGTTATGTAATGCCCAAAATTTTGGAATTCGCTAAATGACTGTTCAATCAACAAATTCTGTTGCCAGGTGTATTATCAACAAAACAGGATACGAACATCTATTTCGTGTTTCAAACATTCAGAAGTCTCTCGAACGTTATGATATTCATGGTGACATTTGTTTTACTCATGAACATCTGAAACATATCAAACAGACGTATCATAGGATACAATGGTGGAAACAAATTTCATATAAGTATTATTGTCGAATCCTTGTTTACTAGCATTCATTCGTTAGAAATTCGAAGATGAAAAAATGATCACGTCAAATGATTGTTTGATGTCTATGTCAGATGATGACTTTTGCCACACTGCACTGCCCAGTAATATTTACCCACATACAAGATTGATGACCACGGCAATGCTTAATACAGGTACTGACATTGATCTGAATTTGATTTATGATCATTTTAACTATATCGTGTGGCAAATTGGATGTAGATCTTTTTTTCGCATTTTTAGCATTTATTTCTGTTTGACTCATGAGCTGTGATCGGCGACGGAATTGTTATCTTGATAGTGATAAGTTGATATCTTCCAAAAATGGTATTATATGTAACTTGCACTTAGGCATCGAAAATAAACAAAATTTCAGATATCTTACAAATACCGGAATATACAGATAATGTCTATACAAATTACTCATTGATTTACATTTACGTCATCTTGAAGATATAACACAAGAATAATAGGAGAGAGAAATCAGTAAACTTCAATACCAGCATTCCAGATGTTTATAATCATGACATAATTCAGTTAAAGACGGAAGCAGTTATGTCAATAATCTAATATTAGTAAGGAAAAGTCATTCAGATCAATGTGATACTGAACTCTGTAAAACTCATGATATTGAAATGACAGTGCTTACCAAAGTATAATTCAACAGCTGTACATCAACTACTATATTTTTTCAATATGTCTGAGCTCTCAATTCTCGCAGAGACATCCTCCTTGATCAGATTCTTGCTATAGTATCACCGCCACAACAATACAACACAGACCAAGCAGAATTTACATGTAGAACGTATCTGATAATATATATCCAAGATACAACCGATGACCATCATATTCACGGGTCTTGGTAGCAATCATGAAATTTTGTCAGAATTGACAATTCAGTAGGGACTTCTACTAAAGTAACCGAAAGAGTATTCCTAAAGTAACTAAAGTATTCCGAAAGATCACTCTTGCTATCATTCAGCCCCAATTTAGTTTTCACTGCAATGGTCTTACCGTTCAAAGTGTACTTCGTACATTTTTTCAAATGGACTTTAAATCACAGCGCTTCGCTCGCTTGAGTTGCGTCAGACTATGGAACACCCAAAGGCTGAAGATGAATAATCAGTTTGTATGTCTGGCTATGTAATAGAAGATTTTCTAGTAGATATAAATCGCGGAAACTGTGTTATTTCTACAGCAGAGTGACGTGATGAAATCAGTCCGTTCATATTTTTCGGACCAGTAACTCTGAAATTTCTTTGAACATCAAAAATTGATCATGAGATGACTTACCTTGCTGGTGTCGAATCGGCGTTATATCAGAAGCTATATCGGAAATGCTCCCTGCAAGTGAGCCGACAGGAGATGGTCCACTACTAAGGCACCACGTACTGCCACCACCGGTGTAGGAACGCGTCATCCCTGAAGGCACGGCGCGGATGGGAGTTGGAGCACCAACACGGTGTGGGCGCGGTAAAGTGGCGATCCCACCGGAGGCGGCAGAAAAGCTCGATGTCATCGACATGGCCGGTGAAACAGTGGCGTAATCGGAGTATCCTTCATCATCAGCAAGGCAAGGAGATGTGGCTGCTGAGCAACAGCTGCAAGATGTAGAAGGATGCTAACCGTTAACAGTCATGAAAATGTGGTGTAGTTGATGATTGATCAGCCTATGATTGATCAATAGTTGTATCAGTCAACCTAGAATGTATGTAGTATGTAATTTTCAACACAAAAGTGCAGGAAAAACTCCCCAAAGGTTACGGTCGTCGATGTATTGAAATTAGAATACTAGTACACGACAGATCTTCGGATGATCTTTTTATGATCTTTAAAATCTTACAGATCTTTTTTAGTATGTAATTGTCAAATTTCAATAATGGAATTACCAGAAGAAAATTATTCTGCTAAGAAACTTTATAATTAAATGCTCATTCAGAGAATGTTCGAGCTCACTCATAAGAATTTTTTCAGCCTAGATGGTTAAGTCATGTCTGACAGATATGAAAACACTTAAATCCTTTTGTGATTAATTGAGAACATCCATATTTCCTGGTCATCTATGCAAACATGTACATCAATCTGTTATCAATTTTTTTATCGATTTTCCAACAAATATAAATTCAGACAATCAAGACATGCATGAAAAACTCAAAATATGTCTGTTCAGTTTTACCTCGAGAAATTCACTTTTGAAAACAGAAAGTCTTGCTGTCTGCAGGCAGAAAAAGATAACGACTGAATATAGTGAATAACCAATGTATTTCCTTAGGCGGCAGATAGAATATTTGATTGAATATGATTTAAGATTGCACACGCTTCGTTGTTTAACAATGACCAAAAATTCTGGCCGAATAATGTAACAAGAACATTTATAGGAAATAAATATTTTCTTCCGCAGTATATAACTACAATACATGAATGACTTTTAGCCATTTCAAAACGGGTCCAGCTAAGTCGATGATGATCAAAAGAAAGTAGCTGGAATAACTGTTGAAACATGATCATCGTAAAAAATCCTTAATTAATAGATTTAGTATACATCAGAAAGGTACAGTAATTCATTTTTATCTACGGTAGAGGTGATATAAATTCAAAACTTTCGCAATCAAGATTACGTACAGAAGCATTACAAATCGCAAGACATGTATCACAGATGGTTCTACAGTAGTGCTAGCTACAATACCAATTTCCAATAACTATACCAAATCAATTTGTAGCTAAAAACGCACCAACGTGATGGATTATCTTAACAACCAAATCTATCACGATGGTTCGTTTCTTCCACTGCAACTTGATTTAGTGTAGGAATGACAAAATACGTGTAGCAGTATTATTTAAGAACACTCATGATGTGATATATGTATTTTAGAATCTGTTGAATTTAAATAAATTTAAAAATACTGGGCCAATTCCTGAATATACTGCATGCATTCTTTTAACCAAAAATCAGTAAATTACGAAAGAATTAAATGCAATACCAACCTTTCGTCATCTGGGATATCCGTCAGACATTGTGAGTCATCTTGGTTGGTTCCAGTAACGGACGAAGCATAACTTGATGAGCCATCATAACCAGAATCACCACTAGTGACAGAGGCCGATTTCCAACCACGAGTCGTCTTCTGTTGTCGCAGAAGAGCTTCCTTCTGAGCCTGCATAACTGTAGCAACTTTTCCTCGATTGATGTAGTCAGCGGGACCAAGAGACGACGAAGAACTCACTGAAAAATTAAATTAGTATCATCTCATGAAATCAAGAATTGTTGATTTTATTTTGTTATCAAATTAAAGAAAAAAAGAATAACAAAATGAACCTCCAGTACGATAGCAGAATATTTGGTTTTAGAAAAGTCACAAAAGTCAACAAGTTCGGCTTGATGAAGGATACTTAATATGAGTTAAAAACATACTCGAAAGCAGAGTAAGGAGATATGTTAGTAGTTTGCTCATAGTTTGCTATATGTCCAAGAGTTTTTCAACAGTCATCAACAAATACATATATGCCAACAAGTTGATGACATTTGTGGCTTTAGACGACATTTTCACGAAGCACATATAATCGAATTTTCTGTGTATACAGTTATCAATTTTAAACCGATAATATCGTAGACTAACAGTCGAATAGTTATTTTCCGTTCATTACATATGCACAGTGTGAAAAGCGGAAAGATTAACACATTTCCCAATCTAATAGAGAAATCCTGTCGAGACAATACACGCTCATTCACTGTTAAACAATCTCTTATGAAAATAATTAAACGAGTTTGCAGCAGTCACGATGTTTACATTGGGAAAAAAGGAAATAAATTGTCGGCCATGTACCAAGTCTTTGAAACAGTCACACGATCAGAAAAGATTTTTGATTTACACTTTCAAAAATAGTTGTAGGTAAATGGATCAATTTTGAATCTATACATATCAGACTTATGCGAGGCTGAACTGGATGATCACCGTTTCAAATTATTAGATGACTATCTCTTGAACAGAAACCGCGGATTATATGATTCCTCTTACAATTTTGGTGTGGATTCTATGTGAGGGAAGTTGTGCGGTGAAAAATGTTTTATCAATTAGTTTTAATGTTGTTTTCATGTTTTTCGATCCATAAGAACTATAGTGCTTTGCAGCAACGACCGATATTTCTGTTTGTTAGCACATGTAGGCATCGAATATTTATTTTCTTGTGTTTTATGACTCAGAACAGGATTATGACAGTAATGGTGGATAAGAACAGAAAAATATCCTGAGATGTGATTGTGCAGGAATGAAACATACTTAATTATGACATTAATACTACAGTTATGTCTTTGTTACAAGTACCAACAGCTGTTCGCACTATAGTGTAGTCGAATCAAGACACGACACGGTCAAAAAAAGTTCGAAGGATCCAGGAAACGGAAGATACCAAAGTTAAACAACTACCCTAGTGGAGAGTCCTGTAAATAATTAGGTAATTAAAAGTCATGAACGAATGAATACAAATTAATGCTAACAACATAGAGTAACCTACTCCAGTATAGAGTAGGGACTGAAATACGTATAAAGGCTAGTCGACTCAACTGAAGACGGTAAGGGAAATAAATTAATATTTATAAACAATTTTATTTTATCATATAAGAACTGAAATATGAGTTCGCCATTGACCTGACGAGAAGCTAACTTAAAAATAACAAAAAGTGAAAATAAGAAACCTAAAAAACCAAAATTAAGTTTGCTATGTATGGAGTCATCAGGGAGGAACCATGTGGCTGCATGAAGCAAGGTTTCGGCCCCTAACCTCCAACCTATACCACATGGCGGGGCCAGGCCAACCATATCGAATGTACGAAATGGAAGGTCTCTCCAAGCCTGAGGAAACATAGCAGAACCAAACCGAAAATAAAATTTTTGGAATTTATTTGGACAAAAGGAAGCACATGAAACTAGACGAGGTTTTTCTTAGCCCAACATGCCAATGATGAATGGCATCTGGCGGGGCGAAAAACAACCAAACTTAAAAACGAGGAACCTCTTCTTGGAGAAGGACTTTATGCAAGAATTAACCAGCAAATTAGTCTTATAACCCCGTCCTTTGAAGATATCAAAAATGCCCTTAGCTCTTGATGTGAAGGCGGAAGCATCAGATGAAATCCTGGCGAACCTGATGAGTTGGGCAGCAAAGATTTTAAGCCAGTGTTCAAAGGCATGTTACTCTCGGGGAAGTATACAGCACCACTGGGAAGCTGAACTCATCAACCTTATGGTAAACCTCTGTGATGTATTGGCCACCATCTTCGATCCTGATTTTGACATCCAAATAATTAACACATTTGTTGTTGTCTTCGCTTCTGCAAGCCAAGAGATCTACCGGGTAGATTTCAGGAAGGATCTTATCAAAATGTTTGTAGTTTGTATCAAAATGTTTGTCCACAAATGTCGTCGACATACCTAGTGGTACGAGAGAGAAGTTTGACTAAGCCAAATCTCCTACTCGCTAGGAGCCCCCTCACAAACTTAAACTCCCTGTAAGCCAAAAACAGGTCAGCTAAGAGTGAGCTAGACAAAAGTGTTATCCAGGATGAAACTTTTTGCATTCAGGAATTGGGTTTTAGACCAGTAGTGATACCCTCTGTATTTTTTATTCGAGAAGAAGGTTCTATAGATAGCCAATGCAAATAAAGCTCTTGGAACTGCTCAAAATTAACTCACATAAGTCTTTCAAGGACTCCATGACCTAGTCTAAATTAAGATTCGTATAGAGTGTGGAGGAATCATATACTTGTAAGGAGTGGCAATTCAAACCCGACATCCTGTCTAGGAATTCCCCAGAAGAGTTAATGCTCCAGAAGGCGCTCACACCTGAATTATGCTTGATGGAAAGGCAATAACTACCAAACTTGTCCCGGACCAATTGCAAACCTTTGTTCACAAGTATGGCCAAATCTTTGGAAGCGCTGTTCCTATGAATCTACTCTTAAACGGATTCTTGTGCAATTTAGGTATCCAGAAAAGTTTAGGTAAAACCATAAACTTATCTTTAACCGTTATGCCAAAGGAATCTTTGAGGGCGGTGCGATGTTCGACAATTCTATAGAACTGATTTGATAACAAAATCACTTCACTAAACAATGTCTCATGATGGTTTGAGGAATTCATATACCATTAATTAAAGACAGTTAAGGTTTTCTGTTGGCCATTTCTGGATGATGTTGATCATATAATATTCCTGCCGCTGGCTTTCGCAGGAATTAAAAGTGTAATTTTTGACTCATCGTTTCGAGATTCTTCAACGAGAATGGAAAAGTATTATTGATGCATAGCAGGTAAAAGCAAAATTTCAAAATGATTTACCATGAGAATACAGACAAAGAAAAATACGACACAGTAATATGCATAAGATAATCTATCATGAAATATTGTATCTAGGTTCTCTTGCCAGAAGAACAGGTGTAATTGATAATGATAATTTTTGAGACCGAACTTAATTTAGGAATGCGATTTTGAAGAAAGCGTGAAATTTGCTGCTGAAATCTGATTGAAATCTTCATCCTGCTCATCTAATTGCCTTTTTTGACGGCTGTTGTAAAAGGTTTATCTTATAAGAGGTTTGTTATTTGTCATATTGAATGTAAAATCTGTCACAAGGTGTATTGGTGCAACATCTCGAACTATCTAGAATTAATGAGCACTTCAACAAGACATCATCCGCATTTTACCAACACATGCGCGAATTGCACAGCATTTATCCAAAGATAGCATCTCAATGGAAAATATTGTGCTCTGAAAGAGACAATGCAAAGTGAAGATC
This sequence comes from Prostheceraeus crozeri, assembly GCA_907163375.1. Taxonomy (NCBI): domain Eukaryota; kingdom Metazoa; phylum Platyhelminthes; order Polycladida; family Euryleptidae; genus Prostheceraeus; species Prostheceraeus crozeri. The sequence continues at coordinate 97,581 of CAJQUW010012128.1, read as the reverse complement.
ACTTGAAAGCCTTTGCATTCAAAACACATTTCATTTAGTAAATGGTTGTGTTGGTAAAGTTTTACCACCCCTTTTATCTCACTTTACTTGAGCACCGTTCGCTATTCATCCTGAGTAATTTCTTATTTTATGGTTGATATTTTTGACTATTTCTATGCATTTCCCTTTGATTAGATTGCTTTGATTAACCTTGCATATACTATACTCCGTGATAGATTATTTTATGCATAATTCTATATCGGATTTTTCTGTCTATATTCTCATGTTACATCATTTTGAAATTTTGTTCAACTGTTAATAAATGCTATTTTGTCACTATCATTAAAGAATCTCGAAACGTTGAGTCAAAAATCTCGCCTTCAATTCCTGCGAAGTGGCCATTTTTTTATAATTACCATTAATTACTTGAGATAATGGCTCCTTATGTTAATCAATGTTCACCGACAGTCTTCCTGAAGGAAATAATACCAATGACATTCTATTTTCATGTGTTACTTGACCATTGGTGTACAGGCAGTGAACAAAGATATCGAAAAATCGACGTAATCATTTAAGGTGAAGATTCTATCTGAAAGCGGGTCGCACATTTGCTTTCCATGACTGGGATGCGGTTTCATTCGATACAATGAGATACGTCCAGGCCCGTAGTGTCGGGGGTGGTCCTGGCCCGGGACAGGGCCCCTTGCTTGACTGGAGTATCTTCCTTCTATCAGTGGATAAATTCTGTATTATCCAGTCATTGAATTCACTCATTCGAACATTTCGTGACCTTTTAGAATTAAACAGCAATTTGATGCAGATTGGTTTTGTAATCATTTGATTAAACATTGTTTATTACTCGTGAAAGTCCTATTTCTTTTATCACATGTTGTTTTGATCACTTTAATTGCAACATGTTATTACAAGCTGAGAGAGAGCGAATATAGCCGTCCACAGCGCTTTCTCTGGCGCCGGCCGATATACCGTCTTCAGAATACGAGTATGGTATGTATGACATAAACTTTTAACTGGGTATTTCTGCTTGATCACCATTGCCATGAAAATACATTGACATGTAGGCGTAAATATAGGCGATTATATATCTTAAATGTAATAACACAGAAAAGGCAAGAATATACAAATTAATGATTTTACGAGTTTGAAATTGATGTGTTCGTCTAATTCTATGATAACAGATAGTGCCCCATCATCAAAGCTCAGGGCCTCTTGCATATAATGGGCAAGCTACGGCCCTAGATACGTTTAAATAGCGAGTGATCGCAAAAACGTGAAAACATGCCACGTATTTTTAAAGAAGCTTCCAGATGCAGAAAAAATGTCAAATAATCGGGTTTGAGCATATACAGTGTATTCTATTTAACAGACAGCAGCTGAATGTGAATATTAAATTATGGACACACCTGTACTTATCGTTTACTTTGACGAATAGTCGATTAGGTGGTCATTGCTCTTCAGAAAATAGGGTTAAAGCTTTTATGAACTCATTTATTTCTTGTCATGATCAGATGAACAACCCAAGTACAATAAAAGCACTAATTTTATGCATTGACAGATCAAACAATAATAACAAATTGGAAAGATTCTGCTGAAAGAGGACATTTGGTGACCATATCTAGCACTGCAAGCAGAAAATCGCTACAGCTGTAATTATCCGACCATTTTACTCATAGTCTTATTATAATAGCATCATCACAATGGTGAATACATCTTTTATTAATCTCAAATATAGATTTTCATTGACCACGCATCTCCGATCGCTAAAAGTAAGAAAATTGGAATTGTTCCCTTTAGTTCTTGTTACCGTATTTACCGGTAATTTGTGTTTAAGATGGCACGAAGTTTAAGCCTTGTCAATCCCGACTTTTGGCCATTCAGATTCTGCAACAATTCCACCCTGTGGGATCTCCGAAAGCCGGGATTTATTACTATCTAACTCAAATTGTCAATGCATACATACATCGGACAACTACTTACATTTTTACATTTCTCTTAAATCCCAGGACTTATCCCGGAACTGAATTTAAACGGGATTTTGGAATCTCTGCATGTCACCAAGTAAATAAACGATGCCGTGTTCATGTTTCTACTTTCTAGATTTCGCATTAAGTCGTCATAATATCGCTATCGCTGGTGTTGATAATTTCGAGGAGTGTCAACAGCCCAACGTTGGCAAAGCGTTTCAAATCTATTTGACGAGCTCCAGATCCGAAACTTAAAGCCTTGCAATATGCGCATGACTCATCGTGATACTGATAAGACTGGCACACCCGCATCTGTTTAAATGACGTCATTGATACTTGATGCTTTTATTTTTAGTGATCTAACCAGCAACAGCAGCGGTAGAGAGTCAAAATGACTCTATTGTTTAACAGTTCACTCTGCACATGATGCATGCCAAGGGGATCTAACATTCACATGCGCGTCATGATTACAGTAGTGAGTTAACTTGACACTGAGGCATGCTAGCATTGATCAATTATTCCCAAAATCAACGACACGTTAACCGATCGTAAGGATTATACAAACTCAGATGCCATAACATGACGCAAATCGGGTCATAGTTGTCCCTTTCGCCAGTTTCTGTCACGAAAAGGATAATAAAATATCAAGTACATGGAAACTGATTGTTTGGAGAAGATTTTCTGGGATAGAAGAAAAGTTCTCTCCTTGAAACACAATTCCCAAGTTCAGTAGTGAAGAAATTGTTGAGCGAAGTTGACGATTAGATCAAATATAAGCGTCACCATGCAACTGCTGACAAGAGTCAATGAATTGTGTAACTGAAGCATTTGAGCTAAACAGAAAAGATGGCACTGAACAACTTTCCAGAAATCTCAACAACTGATGATAAAATCAAAATTGAGAGTGATCTTCAAATGCAGAACACACGTAGAAATCTAACTACGCCATGAATGATATCACGTATGAAATCTTTTATCTTGATCTCAATGATGTCATGGCAATGTTAAATGAATGAAGGAATATTAAGATTCTGTTACTAAATATAGTAACAATATTTGCGATACTTCACAAGAGATAGAATTTGTATCTACGCGCATATTTTTGGCAAATATGTTACTGACATTTGCAGAACCAACCACTGATATGAAATGGACTGAATCTTATGTCCATGCCATCAATAACTGAAATTTCTCTTTCATCATAACAAAACTAGCATCTTCAATGAACAAAGCAAACTTCACAAGATGGAGACGGACAGAACGCAAGAGATGTTTTACATCCTTATGTGAAATTGTTCTATCGGTAATTCAGGGATTCATTACTTTTGGTCTGAATTACAAATTGATCTATGCGTGGCTCAATCGTGAACAAAATGATACATAGATTGAATGTTGTTCAGATTCATTGGTGAGATGTAGAATTCAGGTTTGCACATAAAAGAAGTCGAACAGATAGAGGCTCAGGTTTTGACTCATATCAATATAGAGGTTTCTCATGTATCACGATAGGAGCGGAGGATCGGAACTACGATGGGTTGGTAGCATAGCCATTTTTCTCCTGCTTCAATATCGCGTCGCTGAGCATCTATAACTGAATAGATGAACCAGAGCTTATAAAAAACGCTTAACTTCATTCAGCGGCAGTTCGTTCATTAGGGCAGGTGAAGTACTGCCCAAAATAGCAAATGAATGCTGACTAATTCTGTATAAAGCTAACAATCCTAAACTCTAACGAGCGAATGGGCTAATGCAATAATCAGCAAATCAAATAGGAAACCGAACATTCAATTACATAAGCAACCATTGTAGAATTTAATATGTAGAAACCATCGGGGCATACTCCTCTATTGCCATTACAAGATTCTAATTCGTCACACGTGACAGAAGTTACCGATTCAATACTATAGGAATACGTGATAAATTACCGCTGAACAGTGAGTCTCTCACTTGATAATCTTGATTCCGTTATAGCCGTTCTTTATTTTAAGCAGCATTTGTTATTTTTGATTTAAAGGGTTTAAGCCAAACTGCTAAAAGAAATAATGGCAAATTAATCTTATATTGCAAATTTTCACCGTTAAGACGGTCAAAAAGGAAGACATCAAAATTCCAATTTTGTTAATTTCAAAATCAAAACAATCTTTCAAAAATTAGAATTACCTGTCCGACTTTACCATCGATCTAATACTTTACAAATGATGTTACAAAAACCCAAAAAATGAAAACAATGTACTTCCATCAATTGCAGAAATCCAAATAAGAGCATATGCTTTCGTGAATTACTAATTTAGAAAAATGAATGTAAAACTGTAAGAATTTTTATATAGATAGCACCGTCAGATATCTGCACACGCGAATCAATGAACATCTTACTCACCATCATTCTTCTGTTTACAAACACCTCCATTGTGTAAATCTGATATTGATGTAACAGTGATTGACAGAACTATCAACGCCATCAACTTACGCCCTCGAGAATCTGTGCTAATTAAAAGAATATCTCATACGATAAATAACAGTGAGGAATGCAGAGAATATCAATTACACATTCTTGAATTTTGATGTCTTTCTTTTTAACGTTGTATCTGCTTGACAAGGCCGTCTTAACGGTGAAAATTTCCAATATAAGATTAATTTGCCAATATTTCTTTTAGCAGTTTGGCAAAGACTAACTGATAGTGATGCAAGGAGTTAATAATTCCTTCATGGAAGCTACGGGGAACTTGGCACACAGAGTCAGCCAATAGGTTGATCATAAGTTTGCCGATCCAAAATGAAACATTATACACTGTGCACGATAGGTCTGAGTCAATCAAAATTATAAAAAATACGAGTAAATTTGATTCAGGTGTGGATCCGCTTTGATGGCTTCGTCGAGGTATGTGCAATGTTGCTACAGTAAAAAAAATAGGCGCTTTTTGTGCCCCACTTGAACCAAGAGTAACGATTTCACCAAGGTTCACCATAATTCACTTCGATCGTTACAATAATTAGCCGGACACGAGAACCAGATTCGATGCAGAATAGCAGAGGCCATTCCATCAAGCAGTTGTTTCCTCCTCTCAACTTTCGTGATGAAGAAATTGTGCGCATTGATTGGTATATGATCCCTGTGTGACCAGTCAATTTGTGATTATAATTCATCTTCATCTTATTGCTATTATTCCAGTGATTTCATGTCTTTTGCGAAGATATTTTTTTGGAATATTTAACTCAAAATATTTTGTCAAAGTATTGAGTACAGCACTATACCAATCAGTGTAAACATTTGAAAAATAGGGTATTCAGGATTGATAAATAGGACATCGATTTTTTACTTTAATTAATGCTACACAGAGCCGCATAAATTAATATCGATTCGTGCTTGCAAAACGTGTGAAAAACACTTAGCCTCAGAGTAATCGTCACTTACTTAAGTATGAATACTGCTATCAATCATGTGTTACCAGTGTCTACGTCACTTGCATAAGTGGTTCAGTACGGAACTCACCAGCATTTTCACTCTTCTCCATCGCATTTGAGTCTCCGGAGAATGAAGTTGATGCCTCATGCCTCATTCTAGGCAGTGTTTGACTTTGTTGTGCACTAGACTGTGGTTGCTTTGGAGGCAACGGTGGGCCTCCTCTTGGATGAGGTGGAGGCTTTCCCCTTAAATGCAAGTTAGACTCAATCTCTAACGATAACTTGCGGATTGATTTCGTAGTCTTCGGAGCTACATCAGTCACCGGGTTAGCGTAGAGCGCTTGAGCTGCAATAACACAAACAAATTTTATAGATCATAATCGCTTTTCAAAAAGATAGATGTCAATTAATGAAGCTGAGAATCATTGATCCAATACAATACAACAAGAGTTGGAACACGCATCCTAGTCATTAGCAGTCATTTATTCTTCATCGTATAATAGCTGATAATTCACTGCGCCATCCTAGAAGATCTGACAGCTTGAATGTCAGAGACAAAGGAAAAGCATTAGCCGTCCATCGAAAAAAGTCGCTGTATACCAAACATTGTCAATTTGCATAACATACAGGTATACTTGATTTAGGTGCCCAAAATTAAACTTTTTCTAACAATTAAAATGTCTGAACACAACATTCACAGACTACTTATGCTCTGACGATAGTTATCATAACATTTTGAAAAAAAAAACAGAATTACAAAGTAACGCAGCAAAACGATCCACAAAAGCAAATATTACAAGTTATCAAATTTTCTCACTGGAATCAAATAATTTCAGTATCAAAACAATTGCTTGTCATGCGGAAAAGGACCACATTCATTTACATGCAGGCTTCACTTGGTAGAATATTATTTAGATCTCCATGAATTAATAACTTATTCGCGGAACTTGACTTTTACCACTTAATGATTCATCGCATTACTGATATTTCTGATTTTGATTTGTTTTTTGTCTTTTTGTTAGAAATGCAAATTCTGACTGCAAGGATGGGAGTATACAAGTGAATGAAAAATTCGGGAATATCTAAAATGTGCAAAATCTTTGTCAAGATGGTCTGTTAATGTCAGCACTTCACTTATTATACTCATAAGCTATGAGTATATCATTCATCCGATAATTAGGAACAAAGCAAACAGTCGTTCTTATATCGGAAAGGAAATTAATTAAAAAAGAACAAACATTTATTCATGTCATTAACGTCGTTGTAAAGGAAACAAGCAGAATGAGCAGCGATGGATTAAATGAAAAACAAATAATTTGTTTAGGAAAATAAAATGATGCCGTAAATAAATGAAAACATGACCTTGAATGATAGGATAACTTCTCACTTATATAAATGAAATCCCATGATTAACGGAAACTACAGAGCCAAGTTCTACTCCGTGGGAGGAAAATGTTTTGGGATGTAATTTCGCTTTCAAAGTGAGGCTGGGAGAAATTGGAAGTAATTAACGAGAATATGATAGGTAATTCAACCATTCAAATTGAAATTAGAGGCAAAATGACTGGAAAAGATAAATGAGGAACAAATTTCATGATTTTGAATTGTGCTGCGGCTTTGTGAGGCTTCTTAATTTCTAAAATGAATAATGAAAGTGTCTCACAATAGGTAATCAGATTTCAATTGATTTGCTGTAATTTCAATTTCTGAAATTAAAAAATACAACTGCTAATATTTTTCAAACATTTTCCCAATTTTACTTGAGCTCATGACTTCTCATGAGAATTCATCTGCGTTATTCCATAGCGTCTGACTGTGTTCCAGTTGGTCAGATGTTCCACTAAGAACACGATATTGTGCAGAGAGAGAGAGAGAGAGAGAAAAGCACAACTGTCATTCTTTCTCAGTTGCATAAAGAAAGAAAAAATTGCATTCATGTTTTGCAGGCTAGGATGTAAAACACCTTCATCTGATAATGCTTTTAATACAAAACTGGTTGTGATTAACAATCTAACAACAAATGAGGTAATTCCCGCTTCAGCCATTTATCAAGGATATCCACGTCATTTCTTTTTCATATTACAAAGTTTGACGCTACTTCATTATCAAGTTATGCCTGAAAGAGTTGAACTGGCACAAATGCTCGAGACTTGTGATTTCCAAAGAAAACAAGAACTGTGTCGAGTTGATCCATTTGATCAAATCATCGAATCCTCGAAGAATCGTCATTTTAATGCAACTCTGTTGTCTTAAGAATGCAATATCATCTCGTGAAATTGAAACAATTTTTACATCGACACGAATCAATTATCATTAGTAAATTTTCAGTTGTAAAACTTTCAGTACATCTCAATCAGAAGTAATTAACATAGATATAAGAAAATCAATTCTTGAGGTAGTAACGAAAAAATATTATCTTAAAGTAGCGATTGAGACTTAGGAAACAATTCATGGCTTATGGCAATCTCGACTTACGCTAATGATAAAACTGTAACAACAAAATAACTCATGAATAGCAGTGATGATGATTTTCACCAATTTTGACATTCCTGCGGCCACCGTCGCATAATCCCTATAGGACTCTCGGAGATTTTGAAACTAATGGCAAGGAATGTGAGATCCTGATACGTAATAAAACATGGTAAACGAGGTCAATCTCATTTTGTATGCAAAAGAGCTGCTGCTGTTTCTACGCAATCCATGTCCGACACAACTGTTAGCCTAGAATCTATTCGTAATACCGGCACTTACTCCAGGTCTGAGAATTAGCGAATACTTAACTCGCAATTAGCATTATAAACTTTGCATTGTGCTCAGTGGACTATACCCACGTGAGAGAGCTGCGGTTGATGACTCATCAATGCATGCAAACAATAGAAGAATTCGAGTCATGAATCTATAATTGCGATCTTTTGAACGAAACGTCTGGCACTGTTATGGACCTATATGCTGTTGATAACAAGTTAGATCAATGTACTGAACCTGACATAGTGTAAAATTGGCATTTCATTATATCACTTGAATACTTACACAATCGCAGAGGATGCTACATAGGCAACATTTTCTGATAACGCTGCAAAGTTCGCACTATTCTTGAAATAAGAATTCGAAATTTAGATTGCCTGTGCATAGGTAAGGACGATGGAATCCATGTAAACTGTGCTGAAGCTGTAGTTTACATGCGCTGTACTTGAATTTAGTAGTTTGTTTTAATGACATACACACCACTGATTCAAAACTGTCATAAATCTGAAGGCAGAATATTAGTTCACATCTTGCAAAGGCTTTCGACCGGATTTATCACAGGAAACTGCTGCTAAAACTGAGAATTTATGGAATTAAGTACGAGCTGTTCTACTGGATTAACGAATTTCTTTCAAATCGCTATCAGAATGTTATGATTGAAAATCAATTTTCAAACAATTTGCCTTCGAGTAGTGGTGTGCCACAGGGATCAGTGCTCGGGCCGTTGCTCTATTTGATATACGTGAAAGATGTAGTCTCTACAGCTGTATCTGATTGTAGCATGCTTGTCTTTGCTGATGACTTTAAAATTTATGAATGTAACAGAGAAGCAGATTTTAATAACCTACAATCATCGCTTTCTCAGATTGATGCCTGGTCTAATAAGTGGCAGTTGCCACTCGCTAATGATACTGTAAATGCAAGGTTATCAGTTTTGGTAGATGGATGGAAAAAATCTACGTTCTGGGAGATGTTCCCCCTTCCCAGAGTATCTAAGTTTTGTGATATTGCAGTGACATTTACAACCAATTCAAAGTTTTCCAAACGCTGTGAGATTACATCCTCTAAAGCCATGGGACGTACTTGCCTTATCTTGAAATGCTTCATAACAAATGATCCTCAATTATTGAAAAATGCCTATATTGTCTGCGTTCGACCGCTCCTTGAATATTGCATACAATTGTGGAACCCATGTCTAAAGAAGGATATCAATGCTATTGAAAAAGTTCAATAATATTTCAGAAGACATATTTGCAGGCGTGCCAAATTACGTTACATTCACTATAATTCCAGACTATCGTTGCTCCACATACTCATCCTTGAGAGGAGGAGAATAATATTTGATCTTATCTTAGTCTACAAAATTTATTATAATTTAATTGACTTAACTTTCAGTGACTCCTTTATTTTGCAGTCATGTGATCACTTAACTGGTGACCACAATCTAAAGCTTCATACTCGAGAATATTCAAATTGCAATTTATACGATCATTTTTTTAGCAATAGAGTAGTAAATGTGTGGAACTCCCTGCCAACATTATATTGTGTCATCAAATTCACTTAATGACTTCAAAAAGCGTTTACATGATTTTCATTTATCACCAAATTGTAAAGTTTACTTTTAGATGTTTAGTTTTTTAGGCAAATCATAAGTGCTGTCAACTGACAGCCTATTTCGCCTTTTGTAGATTTCTACAATAAAGATTCAATTCATTTATTCATCTTGCAAGCGCTTCATTCACATAGAAGTTAGAAATGTCACACAAAACGACTTGAAATATATTCATTTTCGCAAAATTTTGGATTTTTTTCAAAAATTCAGTAGGTTATTATGCATTTCGCACATGTCTAGAAAACGGATGCCATGTTCAAAAGTACAAGAAAACTTGATTTCGATGTCAATGCAAAAAATCTTCTCGACCTTTGTCGGTCAAGGCACAGTCACGTAGCTTGCACAAACATCCAAGAGGTTGACTGACAACTGTGACAGGTCATCATCCTTCAAGCGATTTCGGAGGCTTTTAAGATATGAAGGGAATCAGTAACTGAGCGCTTCATTGTTGCAAGACGTTTTGAAAGAAGTAAAATCTAATATTCAATTACAAAAAAACGATTTGTATCTTTGCTATTTGGACATGCACAATAACTATATTGTCATGGTCAGTGTTGACTTGGTGTGACATAACTAAAGAAAATGTTAGAACCATTGACTAGCACTAGATTTCATCAATCAAAACCATGGTTCTCCCTCTATCTTAACAAATCAATGAATTTATGGCAGTTTACTGAAAAGCTGGAAGAAAATATAGCTGAAATCATGAAATTTCGGGTGTATGAGAAATTCAAATCAATATTATGACAAGCCCATAATTCGGAAGGAGTTTTTGAAAGCCTTCATAAGATGCTCTGATCCCATGGACACACTGAAAAAATTAGACGATTGGGCGATTTGGCAGAATACATCCACTCAAAAGCAGTCAAATAAATAGATAATTCCTTCTGATCGATGCTTTTGAAGTACTACATTTCTAAGTGATTGGCGAAGTTACGCTTAGTGTGTCTCCAAAAGGAAGCTCGTCGACGGACCGTGTAGGCTCCCGTGGGACCATGGCCTACATTCCGAAGGATAGGTCAAACAAATAGACTTAGTCGAAGGCGAAAGAGCACGTCAACTTTTTCTTCGCTCTTTCTTAACTTGGAAGAACCAACGATGCGAAATTGCACTTAATTTTTCATGTGGTAAAGGGTAACGCTAGCGAGAACCTCTCGATGTGAAGTATCTGCATCCACAACGTGAAGGCTTCAGACCGCGCTCATTAGACACAATGCGAGTTGGCCAAATGGACAAAAATGTAACAATCATGTTCGCAAGAAAACACATAAAAAATAAAACACCATAAATCACCCCTCCGTTCAAGCAGTAGATGACAACACTTCAAGATCTCAATTATTATGACAGATTCATTTACTTTTCAATTTCTAGCAATGCAAGTTCGGATGCAATGCACTAGACAAAACTCATCAAGATGAGCAGATTCAATCAACTAGTCATTTAGCGTCTATTTAGATATGTTGGTGGAACACATTAAACTTCCTTCCTGGTCATTAATTTGTTTAGGTTATCCCTATAATTTGTTGAATGAGAATCTCTATAATTTTCTGGGAAGAGTCAACGAGTAGATACGTTGTTTTAAATAATCAAGTTTAGAATATTCAAGAAATTCCAATTTACTTTCCTTTTTGAACGTAGTATGAGTTAAATGAGTCCAACCAAACACAGTAGAATCATATACAAAATAAGACAGTGCCAATATTTTATCATGATGAGTCACTGTACTGCATAACATTAATTATACCGTGTGATAGACTATAAAAGGAAACATAAGTCATAATTGGGTGTCTGGCCGGTATTCATCTAAAAAGCTTGGCACGACACGGCAGTTATCATCAATTGTTAATGTGGAGTCAGATGTAGATGAGTTACTGACTTTGATTAGAGAATGATTTTGCAAGAGTGAAACATTAAAGTAATAATTACTGTGCCATGGACGTCACCCACTACGCCTATTCAGGACAACAACCTAACATGAAATTGAAATGATCCGTGTTTAATTTCCGAATGAAAATCTACGTCCAAAGACATGTTAATTACAACTTACAAGCATGGATTTCCTATAACTTCATTTTTCGACCACAGATGATTTCAAATTTTGTAATTGATTCACTTCCGATCCCAGAAGCTAAAGCTGTTTTCTTCATACTTATTTCAAAAAGACATTTCATAAAATTTTCTCACCAAATTAGCTAATTATCCAATGATGCACATTTACTGCCTGTATGTAATATTTCGTTTTAATTAGAGTAAGTTTAATGGAGGAATTCAAATATCATATAATATATTATACTGCTGTGATTCAATGTTGACTTGAAAGCAGCTAAGACATTATTCTTCAATCTGTACCATCCACGTAAGAAACACAAACCACGAATATTCAAATGTACTCGTAATTCCGAAATGCCCCATTTTTGTGTTAAGTAATTGCAGTTACATAAATCAGCGTAATAACAGTTTGACATTCGACTAATCTGAGAATTGACAATTTCCTGCAAGTTACTATTTATTAGCTGCATACAGAAATGCTAAGAAAGTGGAATGAGCAAAAGCGATTGCTATATTTATCAATTTGAAAATCGAGCTAGGGTAAGCTCATGACACAATACTTCTCTAATCATGAGAAAATCACTCAGAAAATTGTGAATTTGAATTGGACGCATGTCATAAGACATCGCAATTTATCAAACTGCTGACAGCCTACCTTCTTCAATCATTGATATCACTGGTCCACTGATGGCATGCCGATGACCAGGCCTGAATTTTGTGACCGATGCCGCACATTGTCGAGGTGGTCTACTCGGACGAGCATCTGTGTTCATATTGAGAGGTATAGTTGCTGTTAATGCAGTTCTAGTATCGACGAGTTGAGGATTCACGCATGAGTAGATTAGGAGAAGTGGTTGTAGAGGGCCTCGCGTGCAACTCCCGACAACTGACTGCCAACTCCGTCCAATCTAAAACAGAAATTGACTACATTCAATACGGGAAGTCAGTAAATATTTAAAACAACGGCAAGCAGAATCTCATGGTAAAATTCACTTCAATTCATTGGTTCCTAGTATGAAATACAAACTATTACTTTCAAAAATAGTTTCATCACATGGGGCTGGCAAACTGTATCAGTAATGAACCGTCTGCATCAACATACATTGGATATTCAATGTAAAAATACTATTTATGGCCCCTATAAAGTTCTGCGTTATCACCACATGGAGAGATCATTGGTACATGGATATTTGGCATACGACAGCACCGATGACAGAGAGTATGCGAGATCGCTTCGTGAATTCACTCTTGATGGAACTCAAAAGTCTCTGAAAAGTCAATGAATTCTGATCTTGTTGTGCTATGGCTGTTGACATGTTTAAAACGGTTCGTGATGTTGTCAAATGATGAGCACCAATAAGCTCGCTGTTTATGGTTTTGAGGTATCCTGCCAATTCGAATCGTAGAGCAGCACATATTTGGTATCGATGTCAGTTGTGTCCGTGGCACAGTGGTTGCGTACTTGGACTAGCGATCTCATGGTCCAGAGGTAGAACCCGGAAAGTGTCATTGGAAGTCGGCAGTAAGGGCATCCGGACTACAAAGCACCACAACGCTCCAAACAAAGTCTGACTTAAGTCAGCACCGTCCAAGGCCCCAGTAGGGGCAAAAAGTGACGTAAAATCCGTAAAAAAAAAAGTCAGACCTTTGATCATATGAGTCGTTCAAATCACCGAGGCGAGTAACGAGTGTAGACTACGAACATTGTCTTTCGAAAATCAATAGTATCGCGAAACTTAAAATCATCGTTGTCCATTTCCATCGGATTGTATCGTTCCATATTGCAGTCGTGGTAGTGATCCACCATCAATCACTGAAGTTAATTCACTTATGTTTTTTATGATATTTTCATTTTCCTTAAATTATGATATGTCGTACAGTGTTGACCTAAGTCTAATTTGATTAAACTAAAAAACATTCAAACACCTAGCAAATAAATCATGTTTTTGAAACGATTAGATGCCATGGACTTGATGTGTTAACGATATTTTCCCTACAATATCGACTTTTTAATCTAAACAATAATGCTGACTTAATGCGATAAGATAAGGCCAATGTACAATAAATCAAAGAAAGACGGAAGAATAACTAAGATACTTTAGATACTCGCATTATCCGATTGTACACCGTGTGTCATTGTATGTATTCAGATACGCATTTTCGGAAAATTTATCTGTTAGTTCATTGCGATAAAGCTGTTCAGGGATGCTTTGAAATGCTATCAATCAGGAAGGGTACAGAAGACAATGATTTAGGTGAACTCACATCGTCAAATGACGATGAGTCATCGAAGGAAATAATATCCTTTCTGGCGTTTCTGGCAGGTAATCTATCGATGACCCATTAAGTCGTGAATTAACATGGATCATCAGGATATGTGTAAGATGCATCCCTTCCTATGCCAGTTTCCAACAATACTGAGTTTATAAGCAATCAATCATTTTCAATTTGACGACATGAAAATCGCAGTATACTTGAGAGCAAGTTTAAGGATGGTGTACAATGACAGTAGCCCAAACAGAAAGCATCAGATGTATTTTATGACAGATATCAGACATCGCTATTCATATCATAGTACACTACTACATGATGAAGAAACCATGAATATTTTCATGGCATACAATGTCGGAATAATTGGAAGTGCTTAAACATAGTTATCTTTTACTATGATAATTTACTGAAACACAAATTTCTCAAATTTTAAAATGTACGTGAAATAATTTCATGCTTCATTAATGTGAATAATGTAGGTCAAGGTTGAAACCTGTCGCGTTTTCGGCGGGTGGGGATGTGAAAAAGTGACATGATTGACAAAGCCAGGAAGTGAAAACTTGGGTGAATTATTCGTCTTTTAATTCTTTTGTTACGGAAGGGCTATTAGGCCGACGGTTAATTTTGGATACATAGCTCCTCAATGGCCAGAAAATCTCTACAAAATGTGGTTAAGTTGTGGTGGTCATCTCATGTACCTTTCTGATCAGCAAATTAGATTGGGGGGAAAATATTGTAACATCAGTACTGATTTTCACCAATTTCCATTGAATTGAATCTTCAATAAGATAGTTGGACACACTATAATAATATACATGCATTTTGAGCAGCAATACGTGTCATGATTCATCTACCAATCTAATCAGTTGTAGGACTACGCTATGATTTATAATAATGATGATAACTGTATTTTCTAAGTAAATTGATGACAGAGAATGGAAATTCTAACACAAATGGGCATAACAATGATACAATAAGAAGACAATTTACTGGCTCGGAGAGTACATCATTAAACTAAATTTGAAATTATTCATTGAAATGACATTTACTTCTTCACTCGTAAGGGAATTCCAGTGATATAACACGTCTATTGAGAAGAATTCTCTTCAGCGAATCTTTCGTTGTCTTATGCGGGAGGTTCATTATCCAATATTCCGCGAAGAAAAAAAGTATCTCTCCTTCAATTTATAGACGATCTTTTAATTATCATATCAAAGATCCCGACGCATTTCGTCACGGTGGACAGTATCAAGGGTCAGTCAATACACAGGCATCTGTTGGATTAAATATTAAGAACATTGGGTAGTAATGACTCGTTAGATTAGTTCATGTTTGCGGTTGATTTGTGGCTTATTCAACGCTATGAAGCATGCTTCGGCCATTTCAGTTTGCATTGAATTCATTTGTTTGTTTAGGACAGAAAGATGGACATAATCGATGTTCATCATTCTATCAGTATGGTCAATCAATCAATCTATGTTCAGATCATGCACTTCTACGATCTTCACAGTTAAACTGCGTCTATGTTCAGCATCCGTAACTTCCAAGGTCGACATGTTTGACATTCTTGTACAATGTATTTCTTAACAATTTTTCTAGAATTATTGACGTCATATGCCTAATTAAATTAACAGGCCGGCTGTCGGTCTTCAAACTTTATAGCCGGGACCGATTCGGTGTTGCCAAAATCGGCGTCCTGTTCAAATGCTGATAGAATCAAATATGCCCGTCACACATGGTACATGAATATAGAAGGCAATTATTAATGAGATATACCTGCTTCACCGTGGCATCATCATAAAATATCCAATGCTGATCCCCGTAACAGAAGGTTGAATAATGTTTCCCATAATAGCAAACAACTGCAGTTAATTGCATGGGTGTTTGAGCTTTCAATGGATCAGCGACCGAATCGAATAGCTGAAACATAAATGTGACATTGCAACAATGAACAAGTGAATTGCTCAGTTCAGACAGACAGACATCAAATAAGGTAGTGACTATCATGTAAAACCTGGTACTTGTATGACCTCTCATATTATGAAATCAAAGTCATCATCAGTTTTCAATGTAGTTGGAATATAATGGGCTGATATATTTGTGTTGGATAGAAGAGTTAGTACTTGTTGGGTAGATAAGAACACCGAATTCGGGTAGCAGACAAATGCCGACGAATTTATCAAATGGACCTCTTTCGAAGGCTTTGCTCCTCATTTCGCATATTTGGAGATAAGTCAATGACTTAGAACAAGAATTCAAGCCGACATTTTGAGCATTCACTCTTAGTCAAGGACAATTCATCTTGGAACGGTGTTCGAGTCTCCAGTTTATTAGGAACGACTGGATGGATGACAGATCTTTAAACGGCCCCGCTCCTATAAAACTGAAGATACAAATGGCGTCCCAAGACGAATTGTTCCTGAGAAGGAGTGAAGGCTCGAAACGTTGGGCCGGTCTTTTGTATTTCACCTATCGCCGAATAAACGGAAAGGAGGACCAAACCCAGCCGTTTTACTGTAATGCAGAGGCTATATATTGAAAAGTAGAACATAATGGAAAAAGAATTTTCCAATGCGCTTTTGGCAAAATATTGTATATTTCATTCAATGATAATGATTGGCTTCAACCTCAAAAAGATTTCAAATTCATCGGTTATCCTTTCAATTCCATTGTCAATTTAGTGAATATATTCAACTAATTAGCGCAATATCGTATAGCCATTCAACCTAACATAAAACAACGATTTCACGAATTTAGTAGTCAAAGCTTTTTTCATAATATATTTCCTTTCCACTCAGGTGGTCTCATGCAACAGCAATAAGGTTGTTAATGTGTTATTAATATTATTATTAATGTTTTTAATAATATGCAATCACGAGCATTGCTTATCGAAGAATTTTACACAATTTTGGTAGAATGCCTGACTTAACTCTGTTCAACTAAGGGTATAACTTCGTTCTGCACTGATGAGTGTTATTATTGCTGATTCTGTGGTGTGACCACAATGAGCTCTCGCAAACATTACAACGCTTTTCAAAGCAACGCGGTCTGCATAGAATGAATGTCATCACCGGAGAGAGTGAATAAGCGGATTGTAATATAGTGTCCCATGGAATAGTCGAAGAGCAATTATATTTCATACACCCATGTTGACAGCGCTTATTTTTACCATAATTCTACTGCTTTAACATCAACATGGATTAGGAAAAGCTTTTGATACTTGATTATGTTGTGCAATGCACATGTGCAACATGAGGATAAAATGGTCAATCAAGAGGTTGGGTTGTACTGACCGACACACCTGAAGAACCGAATTCGACAGAGGAGGTTTCGATGGTTTGGTCATGTCAGGAGAGAGGAAGAGAAAATCATCGGAAGAGTGGAATCCAAGAAGGTGAAGGGAATGCGTCCAGTTGGAAGACCAAAAAAGACATGGCACAGCGATGTTCAAGAAGCGAACACTTTGCCCAAGATCGAGACCAATCGAGACGAGTCATCAAAAAAGATAAGTGAGTGGAGTGATTATGTGTAATGCAATATTTGATAATGGTCTCTTGTATTGAACTACAACTCAAAAAGGAAATGAATGTCACTATCGGAGAAACCACACGAGACATGCACATCACATGCATGTGCTATCTCAAGGAATTAGAAGAGTTAGTTCCGAAATCTCAAGTCTCCGAATATCCTGAAGCAGCAAATGTGATTTATGAATGGCGCAATTAGCTGCCTAGTACTAACAGTACATTGTATTCAACGTTTAAAATTCAGTCATTAATTGCTGAGTGAAATGATTTCAAGTCTGATCCATGTATTCCACCAAATATCTACTGTTACTGCTTAATAATTCAGTTTTGGGATAATTTTGTTTGTGGTGACGTGAGACATTTCCATAAATGGAAAAGTACAATATGGGATCAGCAGCATCGGCGTCACTATGAAAATATTGCTTTACAACCACTTGCGAAATTTCTATAATAATGAGACAGAAGTACTAAGTTATGACCTGACAAGAAGAATGCGTGGGAGGTATTACTTCCGTCCTCACTAAACTCTCAGCAATATCGGTATCAGATTGCCATTAAAAGGACGATAGTAAGTTTATCAAGAAATTTATCCAAACAGGGACTTCAAAATCATCTTTTCGAGAGGTACTTCTAAGATTAATCACACTTACATCTGCAAGTTTGATTGAGTGATCAACACATGCCATGAATTCTTTCAGCGTTTCTGGCTTTGACCGACTTGAGTTCCAAACTAATCCAACCGTTAATACATCAGGAACGGCAACGAGTACTTTTGAAACATTGTTTCTCGTGCCACACCCTCGCTAGAAAATAAAATGTGAAATTTAAGGATAAGCATCCAGCACTTACCTAGTCAGATTACACCAAATTTCTGATAACTGTACAAATATACAACACAAAAGAATCGTACCGATAAATAAAACATGTGATTTCACAAAACATTTGGAAGCGAAAATTTTTCGAAGATAATCGTGTAAACTAATAATACGTGTCCAGTGGTGTTGCTCAGATATATTTTACTGTCCCATAGAATCTCTTACAGATAATGATGTGAAGAAGTAATAGCGACGCAGCATCAATGATAGCAAATTATTCTGCTACATTTAAACACATGATAGTTGTGTGGACAGCATAGAATGCTTGATATATGAAGTAGGAAATCTAAGTCAAAATTCAGATAACTACACAGAAAGTATTCATGTGTAGTTATCAATCGCTTATAATAAATTAGAATTTAACTGCAAGACTGAGTAGGCGTTTACTGCAGAAGGCCTCTGCAGATGTTCCTCTTTAATTGTATGACAAATTTAATGTATGACAAATATGACAAATATTTTAAAAATAAATCTGATATAGTTGAATGTTTTAGACAACTGACGGCTGAGTTGGCCAATGGAAAATATGGAACAATTCGTTCAATAAAATGACCTGATCAGGCCTATTAAGGATAAAATTTTAGGTATAAATCAAAATTCTGGTCATTAAAACTACGATGGCTCGCTTGATTAGAAATACTGCATGCGAAGACACAATTACTTAGAAAGACAATGTATCTGTGTGACTAAACATCGTCAGTATCGCCGATGATAATTCCATCACGCGTTATGAGCAGGCGACGTGTGCATGTAGTACTCAACAACTGACATACAAATGCTCCAACTTGCGAGCTTGAACTTGTCAGTTGCGAAGTCACACAGCGGGGTAGATTGAAATAATTGATTAGAATTAAGCATTCCCTTTGATTGGCCTATAAAAGAGTAGTTTAAGATGACCAGATATTTGCCAATTGACACCAACAAATCAATCAATCTACCAGTAAATACTAAAACAAATATATACACGAGCAATACTTATAATTGAACAATGCTTACCGCACATGTTTTCATTTCTAAAGATGCCATCCTCAAGGCGTGACCAAACATGTGAGATCGAAATACACCACTAGTATTTTGTTGTTTAAAATGTCTAATCTGCTCCAAAAGCGCCTCCACCGAAACATAATGGACTAATTGCGAGTATGGCTGACCGATGGCAGAATGTCCACAACGACAGGATATCTGAAAATGAGAACGGAATCTGAAACACAGAGCTACAAAAGAATTCATCTCCTAAGAGCCTAAATCACCGAAATTGTTATGAGAGTGACGCACCAATACTGCATACAGTATTTATTAATACTGGAAATTCATGGATAACATTAGAAAGTGAACCATTGACAAACATCGCATTCTGTCAAATCATTTTGTAAAATAAGGAAATACTAGTAAATACACAAGCCCAGCATTTCTGTTGATTGGATCTTTGTCAGGATTCTGAACACGGCAATTGAGACCATGCTCTATAAAAATTGATCTGAATTTAACATCATTTTCTGTGTGTTCGGTCTTCTTTAACAAGATCGATGTGAGGTGATAAAGGAAAGATGGTTAGTTGGTTGCTGCCAAAACCAACCCTTTCTACATTCGGGAATTATCTCGATCAAGATGGCCATCGGTCGAAAATCTATCAGACGGCAAATATATAAAATTAAAATGTTACACGATCGTATTTAACAAAGATATTTAAAATACAAAGTCCAACGTTTCGGCTTAGCCTTTTACTAGGAACCAAGATATGGATGGAATGAAAATTGGAAGCACTCGCAGTGTCGTTTGATCTCTGTCTCCACTTTACGTATTCATTTTGTATCTTAATAAATGGGGTCGCGGAAAAATTGTATACATACTATCTATAACATTCAGCGATTGACATCACAATACAATTTCTCAAACAAGATTCTGCTTGATGGAGTACCAGTCTGGTCAAGAATTCCTATTGGTTGTGAAACAAGGACAATGAGTTCATCCACTGAAATTAAGACTAGTGGCATTAAAGAGGTCGACAATGTCAGTCTCTGGGCAACACTACCAAAGCATGAAGCAGAGAATCTGTTGATTACAACGATGATGAAAAATGCTATTGCAATGAAATGCAAATGAATCAATGCATATTTCATAAGTTAAAGCCAAGCTTCATAATCAATCAAAGCCGTTTCGTTTAATCAAAAGGTGTTTCATGATTTCTATGTTATGACTAACAAGAAAGAAGAAAACAGAATCAATTATATTTTCTAATCTTTGCGACTGGTAACATGTTCACACAAAATACCGACTACCATGGAAATGCTGGTCAACTTAAAATTAAGGCCTCTTCAGTGAGCTATTGACACTATTTCTCCATTAGTCACATTCGCTAACTTCATAAATTCAGCTGCACACAGACATGCTTCATTTTTCTCAATCAGTTTTTTCTAAAATAATCTTCACGGCGGACGCAACGCGGCATGCTCATTCATTCTTTCAAAACCAGAGGTAAAGTATGCAATAAAGGTGTGACGCTGAAGTTAAATCACTGTCACCCTGATTGAGTGATGAAATCATTAGCTGAAGGGTACTATACAAAGCTAAGAATTTACGATACAAAGTAGATTAATGACATATCCCCAGAGAGTGGAATACGTCAGACTAAGTAGATATTTTGAAAATTGAGCAGATAAATACAAATACATCAAACTTATTGACTATATAAATAATTACTTGATTACATGTTGTTCATCTGACCAATTCGTGGAAAATAGCAAAATTACTGAAAATTCATGACATTGCTGATGAATGAGTAAGCAAAAGATCAATTTCCAGGATTTAACTATGCCTTATTCACACGAGTCGTGGGCCTGCTGCTTCATCCGACCAAAAGGTGACCAACTGCGGCTGAACATTCAAATTTAGATGGTGGTCGACTGTTATCATCGTGTAATGAAGCAGTGTGCTTGACACATTCAGCAAACAATCCATTCAACCTATGATTTAATTTTGGCAGATGTCTCTTTTGCTCATTCACTTTAACGTTCTCTAACTTTGTGACACATCGTCGCCTACGACTCCAATTCAATTATCGAAGAAGAGACATTGCTACGATTTTGAGAGTATTAGTGGGTTGGTTTAAAAAAACTGTAATGTTCACTTCGCAAGTGAATTAATTGTACATACTCCATCTTTTAATTACTAGATATTTAGATAGGATGCCTGCCATATATTACCGACCTGCTACAGCGTATCTCAAGGAAGACTTCCAGAGGCAGTCAGTTCCAAAAGACGAATCAGCAAAATATTTGGACAAAAAAGTTGACTCTAAAGAACTTTTGCGTCTCAGCTGCGAAACGTTTGTACAGAAAGCACTGGATCCTGAGCGCCCTTTGTGTGATACACGAATTCAAATTAATTCATTGCTCTGCGCGGTGTGGTTCATCGCATCGAAATAATCTGACTGGAGCTGCAGGCTTCAAAAACTCGCATTCAGCATGGTAGACCACGATTTTGACTATACCCTTTTTTATGGCTACTGTCTTAGACCTAACATCAGTGTGACTAAATTCTTTTCCACTTCCGAATGTTTGCTTGAAGTGGAAATCGAAGCGAAATTTGCTTTTGAGCTACAGAGATTTAGACCATCTTTTTTAGTTGCCACCTCGGCATCTAAAAATGCACTGATGCATCTACATTGGTGTTATGCATGATTCTCTCATAACTGATTGATGACTGATGATCAATCAATCAGTACTCAACAATAACAATGCGAACGTTTGAAAATGACAATATCAGTTTCGAATTAAGAAATATACAGGGTGGCGCACGTAAACCGCCGGATTTTAAATTTTTATTACTCCTCAAATATTCATCCGATCGTCATGAAATTTCGATTCATACTAGTTTGGAGTATAGGATTTATGATGATTATACCTGTTGTACTGAGAATTGTCAGAGAATTCTGATTCTATTGACCGAATGACATGTACTCATTTTGTTGACATCGAAAATCTAGATCAAGTTAATTAACTTAACATGAATCGTATTCTGCACAACGAATTGTGCGCAGTCTTGAAGTGAATATTGTTCAGTTACTTCCATGTCATATAAAATACCATTCGACAATTAAATCACTATCTGAAAAGAATCGAACATAGAAGAATGGATGATTATTCGGTTGCAGAACGAGCAAAATGCGCGGTTTGGTACGAATGGCTCAAGAGTCCAGTGGAGGTACAAAGGCTTTATCATTCAGAGCATGGCAAGAACGCAAGAGCACCGGATGCCCGCACCATAAAGCGGTGGCACACGAACCTGTTGACCAGTGGTAGTGTGGTGACTGTCAAGCGGGACCGGTCATTTTCTGAACGAACGGAGCAGAATGTGGAACGAGTTGTGCAGCACTTCGAGGAGGACCCAAACACATCTACCCGTCGTGCATTTAATGTTCTTCAAGTGAGTCGCCGCACTATCCAGCGCATCCTCCATGACTATGAATGGCATCCGTACAAGGTCAAGGTGGTGCAGCGATTACACGAAGAAGATCTGGAAAACCGAATGGAGTTCGCAGAACAGGAGCTACAGCGCATCCAAGCCAACCCGAGCCATTTAGTGGAACTAACCTGGTCCGATGAAGCTCACTTCCATCTGGATGGTGGTGTGAATCGCCACAATTGTCGTTATTGGGCCAACCAGAACCCTCACTGGATCAAGCAAGAGTCTATGCACTCGCCACGCACCACCGTCTAGGCGGCAATCAGCCAATCAGGTATCTACGGACCGTTCTTCTTCGACACCTCCGTCAACAAGGATCGGTATCTCAAGATGCTACAGGAGGAATTTTGGCCAGCGGTGCAGTCGGACAGAAGAGGCAGGAGCATCATATTCATGCAGGATGGTGCACCTCCACAATGGGGACTTCCTGTGTGTGAGTGGTTGAACAAGAAGATGCCTAACAGATGGATGGGACGTGGATCTCCTAACATGCCCTGGCCACCGCGTTCACCTGACCTGACGCCTTGCGATTTCTTCTTGTGGGGTTTTGTCAAGTCCAAGGTTTACCATACGCGGCCAACATCCATGCAAGACCTGAAGGACCGCATCATACAAGCATTTCAAGAAGTGACAACTGAGATGTGTCGAGAAACTGCTCTGGCCTACCAAAAGCGACTCGAATCCGTCCTCGAGAATGGAGGAGGACACGTTGAAGTTCGATGACTACTAACACTTTTTTCTTATGTTTTTCATTTTATAAATGTTTTCTATGACATTTACCTTAATTCGTTCTGGTCATTATTGATAAAGACGTGGAAGAAATAAAGGGAAAAGTTTATCATTAAATTTTACATGTTAAGATACATTGTTGGTATGTCAATTTTACTACATGTCATTCGGTCAATAGAATCAGAATTCTCTGACAATTCTCGGTACAACAGGTATAATCATCATAAATCCTATACTCCAAACTAGTATGAGTCGAAATTTCATGACGATCGGATGAATATTTGAGGAGTAATAAAAATTTAAAATCCGGCGGTTTACGTGCGCCACCCTGTATATGTCGCGCCACGCACTGACACCTTGCTATCTTTATGAGAAACAAAATACTAATTTCCTTTTAGTTAAAGGACATCTAGTTATTCACTTATAAAATTCAACCATACATGTAATTTTATTATTTTAAGCATCTTGGCAACTACACATGGGCAATAGTGCATTACATAATCAATGCTATATTGATTAAAGAATTGTGAAACCTTAGCATGCAGGACAGAAGTTACACGAGTTACTAAGAGAAAATGATCAGCAACTCACCTTGTCAACTATATTCATTCCAAATTTTCTATGAGATATACAGTGTGGAGCAGAGCAATTATCTGAGTTTTCTTCCGTTACATGCATATGTAGTCGTTGCAATATATTTTCCTGAAAGATGTTATGAAACTAATTAAAAAGTAATATTCATCTGAATAGTTATAAATTGTCACACGTTCATGACGGTGAATACGAACAAACATTCAGTATTCAGTATCATCATCAGAAAGTGAAAGGAAATCATTTATGCTTACTAGGCATTCGGTTGCATCATCCATACTTCCCAACTGAAAGCGCTGTTCTTGAAGGTACGCTTCCGCAAGAGCCTTCCGCAATACATCCGGCTGCAAAGTCCTCATTGAGCTGTACGAAAATTGCGTGAATGTTACTTTCAGGGCACAGAATACACAGGCGCCACCGCCTGTGACTCGAGTGCATCTGTGCCCTGACAGACAATTAAGGCTCTCCCTAAATACATCGATGTGCCACAAAACCTGAAAAACAACAATGAATTGTATATAATGCCTGAAAAACTGAGTCATGCTCACATCTATAAATCTAGCTTTATCATAAGATTCATTACATACTTTACTGCTCTATTAATTTCACTGAACAGAGACCAGATATCTGTTATCAAAATTTGAGGAAAGCCCGAATGTGAGAGATGCCATCGACCAATTTTTAACTAAAAGAATAAACAAATAAAAAATAGTCGATAACATCTCTCGCTTTCGGGGTCTCCTCAAATTGGTGCTCTACTAATATCCATGGTATCATATATCTTGCTAAGAAAGCATTCAGTTGTGGAGGAAAATCCATTTGATTGAGCTTAGATTGCATTTTGAGTGACTGAACAAAATAATCGTTATCGAATTAGGTGACATCGCTTCTTACATATCTTTACGAACTCGAACACTGCTGCATCAACAGGTTGGCAGTGGACTTAGGGGTCTTTAAGGACGAAAATTCAAGAAATTGAAATTGAATTATCGTTGGATTACTCGGGATGGACCTGCTCCTTCTTCTCCAAAAAGCCCAGACGTGCCACTGGTGAACCTTCTCGTATGAAGTGAGATATAAAATGTTTAACAAGCACAGTATCCAAAATACTTACATGAATTGAGACGAAGACGCTCCTATTGCAAGACCGTCAATAGATAATTAATTAATTATCGTGCTTATAAACCCATTGAGCCTTGCATGCGCTATAGAGGTCACATGGAATACACGTATATATATTTTGAAATGAATTTGTTCAGTGGATTTCGACTCTTGATCCCTTTAATACAAGAACAAATGAATACATAGCATAATCTTAGCTCCGGTAGATGAAGCAAACACATGCAAACCAATTTTGAAACACACCTGCATGGTGTGCGATCTGGTGTAGGCCCTAACTTCCATCACCCTTCCTGAACAATAGACCTCTGCATAATTCACAATTTATCACAATTTCTCAAATACATAACCGTTTTCACACATTTTTCTAGACTCCGTTTTATAAGACAAATTTCTCACAACTGACAGTTCTATTTTGACATCTCATCAACTTACTTGCACTGCGGAATTCAGGAAGCAATTGTTCTCTCCAGGATGATTAGCGAGTCCTTTATTTGCCATTATATTTGGCTTGATGGAAACCAGATCTAAAAGATAAAAACCAAAAATTGATATTATCATACAACCTATGCTTTATTGCATAATACAACGCAAGTGCTATCTCCTAGCATTCCCTGAGAATTTTGATGGTACTTGTTTTGAATTTTACTGGTCTTTTCGTATTAGTGCATGCGTAGCCAACTGGAGTGGGCATATCTGTAATACTCGCTCTTATGGTCATTACTTGTTACAGTTGACTTTCAACCGTTTTACAAAAGACATTGTACGACATAATTTCCCATACAGAAAGTCAAATTCATCACTCCACGAAATATTTTCAGAAGAATAGACTCCAATGACTTTTAAGGAGGAGACATTCTGTACAAGAACATCATTAATAAAAATAGCATCATAAGTGGCATCGCAGCGGCTAACACACAGACACTTAGTTTTTGCTTTGTTGATTTTCAGATGCTTGGTGAGAGTCCAAGAGGATAATCTGTCTACATCAGCTTGGAACTCAGCAGTGTCACTCATATTATCAGCAAGGTGAATCAGGGTCACGTCATAGGCATACGCAACAATTTTTGTGTTATCGAATTTAGGGAGGTCGTTAATCAGAAGAGTGAAAAGCAGAGGACCTAAAATCGAGCCTTGGGGGACACCGCTACTAACATTTTTCCAGGTTGCACTGATGTTATTGATGTAGACTCGTTGGAATCGGTCGGAAAGGAAACTTTGGATCATGGACTCCGCATAAGGATCGGCATTGAATTCGCTAGCGATGGTATTCAGAAGTGAGAGATTGCTAACAAAATCAAATGCTTTCTTTAGATCAAAGGCCAAGATCTTGCACGAATTGGTCGAAGAAATGCTAAGGTGGTGGAGCATCGTTCAGCGGATAGCTGTAAGGCATTATTAAAAACAGGTAAGCCATGAGGCAAGTATGCAAAATGTCTCGAGTCACACGATTTGTTGAAAGATGGAAGGAAGACGATATCCCTAACAAGCTTCTCCAAAACCTTGCTTAAAAGGGCAGGATTGAAGTTGGTCAATGTTCACCATTTCACTTCGGAGGAGGTAAATGTTGACAACTTTCCAACAGGTTAGGAATATTGCTGATTGGAGGCACATGTTAAAAATAAGAGAGTTTGAATAAGAATACTGGTCCGCCACCTGGACCTATTGAGTTTCATTTACAACTGATGATTAAATCGGCAACTCACTTTTCAGAAACGTTAGGAACAGATGGACTACTTGCTGATGATGCACGTGAATCACGGAAATCGTAAGCATCATCTCGAGAGAAGAATGGAAAACGTCATTGAGATCATTGGCCACGAGTTCATCAATATGGGCACTTTTGGAATTGTCCTTAACTTGCGAGTTGATCACTTTGAATTTATTTGAGCATGTTGAATTAAGAGAATAACAATACTTTTTCTTTTGAGACGCAATAGCATACTACATGCATTTTTCTCTTCGAGACAAATATTTCCCATAGTTGACAGAACTAGGTGCCCTATCCCGTGCATCGGAAAAGACTTTAAGGGAAGGGAGTAATCTACGGAGGTTCGTTACCTCTGGTGCGAACCATCTTTTCTGGGAAGTGGTGTAAATGAGCAGAGCACGTTTTTGGAACCCATCAAAACTTTGTTGACATCACGAAAGCGAAGACAGCATTCATCCCAATCAACGGACATAAGAGTTTGGCGACACAAAGCAAACGAGGCAGGGGTAAAGGAGCGAGCCCTAACTTTACGGTGATAAGCTTAGTAATATTAGGTCTAATCAAGATTCCGCGGTGATCTGAACGACCGCATGGGGTCAAAAGAGTTGGCGAATCAAAATGAAACGATTGATCGGAGATAATGACATCTAAGATATTATTGCTTCCCGAGGAAACGTACATGTTGATTCAAGTCACTAAATTCACAAAATCAAATATTTTGCAACGCAAATCATAGACACCTTCAGATAACAAAAAAACGAGAATACGAATGTTCATCGCAAAGATTTTGAATGAAGTCAAGTACCTTGTCATGAGCTACAGTGTATCCCCTGTAAGGGTGATAAATCACTCCAATAAACGTCAAAATTATGGACATGACAAAGGCCTCCATCCCACAGTTAAATATTTATGAAACAGAAAGAGTCCATGGAACCACAAAATACGGCGATCACGAAGGTTGAGAGTAGAATCGTGACGGAGAGCGAGGTCAGACCAGAAATACTGCACTCCGTATGACGTCATATTTAGAGGATGGGAAGATCACGGAAACAGAGGACGGCTAAATGCAAGTCGCTGCAGATGGGTCACAACGCACGGACGGTGAATGGCGATGCCATTGCGTTGCTGATCGTGTGAATTTGACTGTTGACAACTGCTGTTGTGCACATTGGAGAAATTGGTAAAACGCGGCAAAGAGAATTAGTAATACATGAAGATGAAAATTCTAAAAAATGAGTACTGAGAATTTAAAAAGTCTACAGCAATTGCAGGATTAAGTATACAAAGCGGTGATCGTGACGACTCAATGATCCAAAAATCATAACAATCGGATGGAATGCACTCAGAAAAATAGTAAAAAATGAAGCTATGAGCAGACTTCCTGAAAGGGAGGACGAAACACCACGAAACAGCAGCTGAAAATGTTGTGACGGAATGCCGGTATCATGCAAATATTAATTTACGATTGAATCTAAGAGATCCACTTCTGAGAAACACGTACTCAACTTCACTTCTTCAGATGGAAGCAAACTTAAAACCGAGAAATTTTTTTTGATTTGTTGTCGCATGAGATCATTGGCTGAGAATGTCAAGCCACAAATTTACAGTTATGTAACACATGCACCGCAAAAATTCTGTCTATATTGAAAATCACTAAAAGAACAAAAAGCCATTGCGACATTGTATGTTTTGATATCTTTAAAGTGTCAACAACAACCCGTGTATTGTTGCTACCAACGTGATATCAATAGTGAATGACTGAAAAGGGATATTTCTGATAGACAATTAAATGAAGCAGATTCGCTCTTTCACTGTCATCACACAAAGCTATCACACAATAAACTTCTGTTTCAATCATGTTCCACTGACCTGTTTCTTCGTAGAAACAACCCTACATTATACTATACATATTTCCAACCTATCGTCAGGCTCAGTTGAAAAAGTACTGTGTACACTTTTCCAACGCGTTACTACACACAAACAAAAGTTTGAGAGCTCATTTAAAAATTAGCTTCTAGCAACAAATTTAGTCACTAAATTGCAAAATAGTCAGTATGAAAAAATTGAGAGCAGCACGCATTAGCATGACGTCATCTTGCAGAATGCAAGACATTCGAAAGCGAACGTTGATCAGAGCATGGAAATTTTCAACACAATCATGGAAATTCGACAAATAAATCTTTATTGAAACAAAGGTCTGTCCATTTAGTCTGTCGCAGCACATTGGATATCCACGAAGAAAGACAGCTATTGTGTGAAAGATTCCGGATTCATTGACTCCAGACTTCCGCAAATTATCCTTTTTCCGATTGTGACAAACCTTTCTTGCTCGCAATACCATCACAGCATAGAGCGGCATGGATTAAATTTCTGTTATAGTGCCGAGCATAGGCAGATTGCTGACTAAAAAAGCCAACAAGCATTTTAATTGAGTGAAAATTAAACAGATGATCAAGGAAATTTCAGTAAACTACATCATGATGCAAGTCTCTGAGAAAGTCTTTAAGGAAACGTTAAGATCTCGTTATGTTTCTTGGCTTTTTGAGCATGATAATATTTGGCAGGCAAAATGTTCAAACTACATTTGCGTCTGAGCGAATCATTAACCTTGACATGATGTAAACAGTGAGCATCATAATCTCTGCACTAGATCTGAAATTGAAAACTAAAGTCGCAAGCAATCAAATGACAGTGAGAAAAATTCAATCGGAAGGAATTGGCGTGACTTGTTTCAAAAGTCAACGTTTAAGTTAGTCATATAATTGTTGACTTCAAATTTTCGCTAAATTTTGGTCATATGTTTTACCCATGGCTGAAACTACCACACAATTATCTTCCAAGGAGAGTTTTGAGGAGTTTTACACGGAGGTAATCTTGTATTTAAATTTCTCCTTTACGATATTTTACGTCTGACACTCACGAGGGCGATGTTTGAATGCAGCAATATACCGTGTCATACAGAAATGATGTCTAAGTTTGCGAAGCTGTGGCATTGACTATTGCACCGTTCTCGCAGCTGTCATACCGATTTGTAGCAATGATTGCCTCATAAGTAAGTTAGATGGATGAGATAGTGGAGTCACCTCCAGCAAAGAAGTGTGCATACTCAATTATTGTTTTTGAGTCACTTTCAGCTAGCGTTTGCTTCGCTAAGAAATCACCAAATTCATCAATAAAGCTTGGGGGACCAACTCAACTGCATATTTCTTTTGATATTGAGTGATTTTTTTTCATCTATCGAGGAACATATAAATATATGTGTCTTTTTATGGAAAAATAGTGTACCGCAAGATGTAGTGATACTACAAAGTCAAGAGCTGAGCATTGCACCAAATTGCTACTTTCAAATGTTTTTAGAACGATTCAATCGTTGAAATATTGTATTCTGCTGCACAAGCTTCTTTTACATGGCACTTAGTGATCTAATTAGCTGCTCATATGACGTACCTATTATTAAATATTTAAATTCAATTTTTATTGCAAACCCCTTAAAAGTGTGCTCTAAGAAATGGTGTTACTATCTAACATTTGATTGCCATGAAAGACGTAGTTTCAGTGTAAGGATGCTTGTGAATTACATTTTAAGTCTATTGCACTTCTTGAAATGTTGATTAAAACTGCGGTGGAATGCCTGTCCACAGACACCCCACCGTAAATGGGAAAAATGGGGTTACTTCGGACATCGGATGTGCCGACATAAATGTACTTCACTATAGCACCTGAAACCATAAAGTATCTATTTTCTTTTCAATGGGGACATCAGACAATGACTTTGCTTCTAACATGGTTTCAGTGGTTATGGAATGATCATTCATTCTTGATCATTATTGCTTCCGTGATATTTGTGTTTTATCAATATTAGGCCTACTTTGAATTTTTGTCGTTATTTTATTCAGGATGATATCTGTTAACTACCCTACTAAAATATCATTGCATCATCGCTTTTTACATTGGGCATTATAGGAAACTGGAGATTTAATGATCGATGATGTTGTGAGTTCTTCAATATTCAGACAATGCCGTTTGATAAACTGTGTGCCTTTCGCTAAATTGGCGATGAATGAACGACTAGTTGATTCGAATTTGTAACCAATTTTGTAGTCCCCATAACAATTTGACCAATCAGAAGAACAACACATGGCACATTAATTTTGCATAAATTTGCATCCACGCATAGCTTTGAATTTATGAGTAAATTTACCTTTGCGATTTCCATCGTTGTTAGTTTTCGGATCTAATTAAATGTTTCTGTTTCTTTCACTTTTTTTTTCTGTTTCGCTCACTAAACCCGAATATATAACTTATGCAGAATAGGTTTGAATTGAATGATTGAAATGAAAATAGCAAACGATCTTATGACTGACTTGACTCCTAATTAGTACAATCATTACCCCAGGACAGAAGTGGCAGGGTTATTTCGGCTTTTGGTGCATCCACACATCTCGCCACTTTCGCATGTAAATGAAGGTATATAATGAACTTCGTCAACAATGACGCCCACATACTATATCATGGATTCTGTCAATTTCAGAGTTAGATGCCTTAAATGCACGTCGGGCTTTTCTAGACCCATTGTGGCAAGGTATTGAGATAAACTACGTAGAAATCGTGAAGATGGCACGATCAAGCACATCATTTTCCGAATTTTGTCGTATAACGTTTGACTTCGACTGAAACTTTGTATGCGAAAAACATGATATCGGAAAGATAATATCGTTGTTGGCTTGGAATTACCCCTATCATTTGAATTTGCTGACACAAAAAAATGAAGACACTAGGAAATGTCAGCACATTGATCATCACTTGTATTTAGCCTCTGTAATAACACCTCAGACCTACTACTGAAGGACAAATATTTTCAGTAGAATTGTGATGTTTTCTAATTATATGGCATCTTTTGCAAGTTCATATGTTGTTAAATGAGAGAACAAATTTGATGGATTTCAAAAAATCTGTTTTCGAAAGACGCAAAAATCAGATTATTTGAAATCCATCATCAACCCTCTTAAACGTATAGCCTACTATTAATGATCTTAGGTGGTGTGCTGGTATATCTTATCGGAAATATTAATATGAAGAAAAATACACTCTTCGTCCATTCGAACGAAATTTCAACTGGAATCATCTTTTACAAAACCAGAAAGATCAGAATCACTATTCAATTTTTGTTGGACATTGAAAATGTCGTCTTGATTGTTGAACGACTTTATGTTGCACTGACGGAGGGAAGTCATTGAAGACTGATTGAACAACACTTTCTCGAAGTTTTAGCTGTTTTTTCTGTGTCTTAGAAATGCTTTGTACTTATGATGGTGAAGCCCTCTCAACGTATGGAGCAAATCGACGCTGCAGCAAGACTTGTGCCTTTCGGAAAAATAATAATGGCACAGTTCCCTGGTAGGAATCGTTTTCTCAGTGCGTCATGAGACATTGCTCGCGTTTCCTAGCCTTATATTCAAGACAGCCTTGATTTAAGATAACATTAGTCAACCTTCCAGTTAATAAAACCAGAAAATATGCGACGTAGAAATTGCCGTGCCTCGGCGGAACTTACCGTCGAACAGATAATGCTTTCACAAAACAGCTCCAAATAATTGTTTTTTAATAAGCTCCAAGATTTAATGCGGCTGGACCGGCAAAATATATTCTGTAAAAATTCATTTTATTAAATATAGCTTTACGGAAAGGGATTTGAGTAAAACTGTTACAGTGTTATTTAATTCTTAGATTATGTTAATATTCTTGGAGAGAATTAGGATAAGTAGGCGCCTACAGTGTCTGATTTAAATTCGCTTTTCTAACGGTCCACTCCTCACTTCAATTTTGTTGCAATGTTTTCATTTCGGGTGAAATTCATGCTTATCGCAATTTTTCTGATACCGACGGGGTTCATCGTAAAACTCACGAAGGCTATAGGTCTGCTATTGGATTGTTGCAACAACTAGTCATCAAGTGTATTTTTGTCCTTCTGAATTGTACCCTGCGTGTAGGTATGTAGACGACACCTCGATTGTTATTCCATGACGCAACGTAGTCAAATGTGTTGATTATACAAATAATATTGAACAAACAATCAACATTTCGGTACAAAAAGATGACAGTCCCTCTCCGTCGTTTCTTAACACTTTCACTATAAGGAAAGGTCTTGTACCTTCTAAAATATTATTAGTGTGTCTATCTTTTAAGATGCATTGTTTTCTAAGCCGATTCTGTTAGCAGATATTTACCAGTTTCTTCACACTCGATCTAGGACACTCATACATGGACTGAACTACTCTGATTACCCACTCTTCAATACCGATTCTCCTCATTGACCACCATAACACTTTGCGAGTCACTCGATCAAAGGCCTTTTGAAGGTCGACAAAGAGGAAAAATAATTACCAGCAAAGGCAACAAATTACCAGAAAAGGGTTTTCCCTATCATTTTCTCGTAAAGAATATTTGTTTACCATGCCTACTTTTGGTCTATTTAAATCGATTTCGGATTCGTTGCGGGAAACCGTTCGGTTACAGTCATGCTCCCTTTCGTTGTTTCTGCATATTATCTGATTTTTTAAATTCAATTCTCGTAGTTTTGCAATCTGTAGTCTACTCTAGTGGTTGTTTTTTGTGTTTATCCTCGAAGAGGACAGGCAAAAATTATCAAGCATGTATTGTTGTGGTGTTCCTTTTGCTTCATGCTTAGTAAAACAGATGGCGTGGAAAGACAACATCGCCCAATGAGAATGGTCGTCCTCAAGATCATCTTGTTGAAACAGTATAAAGAAATTTGCACTTATTTAGGACAAGTGAATCAGTTGTCTGTCTAGTCTTCAGGTCAAGAAAATTTGAAGACTGAATAAACTGATTAGTTTAATGATCCAATGAAATCATCAAAAATGCACTAAGTTTAAGTGTTGCATACTAAAAATGTCTCATGCAATTGGTGTAGGTTATCCCTTTCTGTATGTTTCTTAAGTGTCGCAAATGTGGATTGAACAATTATTGCTCTTTGTACTATGACAGAATGCTGGTATTCGTCAGAGCACTATAGTCCTGCAAATGCCCTTAAACCGGAATGAATGATTTCAGTCATCCATGTGAATCCTCTCAGTCCGGATCGGGTAGTATTGATGAACTGGTCAAAACTCGTTTTGGCAAACAATGCTGCTGATTATAGTTCATCACGGTTGTGAGTTTAAGCGATTAATAGAGTTCATAGCCTTATATAGGCGATCAAAACGATTTTTTATCAAAAAGTTAAGTAGCTCCACGGAGCATCATCACTAATCCTATGTCATAAAAACTAAGAAGAATTACTCTGGTTTACTTCTCTTTTGCTTTCCAAAGTAGATGCTAGATGAAGTTCAAATATAATTCAAATCCGGTCGTTGCAACTTGCTGTGTCATTCTACTCACTTCAATTACTTAAAGTTGAAGTGAATTTATTGTATATTCTCAACCTGTTGAACTTCATTATATATAGGATGAAATTTAGCTGATAAGTTGAGTTGTCTGATATTAGACTTAAATTGCAGGCGCCTATGCATGCTATTTAAAGGATACAGTTCATTTTAGTATGTGTTCTTACTTTTCAGGTAAAGGAAATCGAAAAGCGTGACTCATCTCTTACTCCTAAATTGCAAATCGAACGCTTAAACAGACCAGGATGTTCCTACTTCAATCTCAACCCATTCGACGTGAGTTCATAATATTGCATTGGCAGATTTTATAGATTATGATATAAACTTGAAATGCGCAAATTATGATCGTGGAATTTTCCTCAAATCAAGAATTGGCAATGTTATAGTTATATACTATTGGGATGTATGTGCTTACTTCTATTTGCGAGCAGGAACTAAAATATTGAATACGATGCTGCCGCTACGATGTAATGATCACTCATTAAAAGGATCTGTGATTCCATGATTAATAGCCTATGGAAGCCGTCAACCCAAAATTGAGTTGAAACATAACTGTCAGATGGTTTTGCCGACACTAATTTGCGTGTTTGTCATTCTCCACATTTATTTAGTATATGTCACGAAATACTCAAGAAATTATGTGGGATGAAAGAAGGAAAACTTTTAACGCTTCCTTTTAGGCCCTACGAATGTCGCTTATGTGCACCAGATGGGCACGCTAATAACCATACAGAAACGCAATCGATGATCCCCAATATGTGAAAACCGACAAGTTTGGCGGAGGAAGATTCAAATTATTATATAATCATTTAAAAGTAATGTCTGCAAAGTGATTGCTCAGTTAAAAGATTTAGGTATGTTCAGGCATGCAATGCCGCAATTCACGACGCAAATGATCACTGAGAAGATGTTCATTTATGTTCCACGTCAACAGAAGTGGTGCGAAATTTGTCCCGAAGATGCAAGGTTGCATTACTGCATGTAGTGAGAGATGCAGCTACTTCATTTTCTGACTGCATTGTGGAATCAGACCTGGTGATGGTTGGATTCAAGCGATTCACTTGACTGGAATTTTCTGTTCAATACAATGTTTCAGTTTTCCTGCGGAGCAACTATACGTTATTCGAACCTTAAAGTCTTTTCTTTCAAACGATCCATTGACTTAGAATTCATTGGTAGAGAATTCTCTTATTACTCCGCTATTGCTTTGCTCTGTTTCTTTTACTGCTATTCACCCTGACTGTGTTGAAAGAGAATGCTTGAAAATTTTCATTGTCGTGGACTTCGCATAATTTGTGGAAATGCTTGTATGCATGACGATTATTTTCTCTCATTTGTCATCAAAAAGATTTTTAAAAAAGCCACTAAGTATTTTGCGAAATGTGAATATCTTCCGTTGCATCCCTAGATGATTCATCCCAGATCTTCTAACTCATTGTGGTCATCTACGCTAGCCCAGGTGTTCAGAGTGGTATATTGGTTTCTCTTCGAATTGTAACTTCATTGCATGTATGAACCTCAACTGTGATTTTTACTTCATAAATATGCACTTATTGTTTTCGCTCGCATCTGCATTAACTGTACAGGTAGATCAGAACCGATGAAAATTTTGTTTTAATGGTAGGTACCTCATCACTCAATCAGAGGTCAAGTGATTTGTAATTGAAAAGTAAAGTGATTCTCCATAACAGTGTGTGTATCTGCTTGTAAAATTTGTATTGAATTGTATGAATTTTGCAAGCATGCTTCTTTACACATGTGACCCACAGGCTACTTGTGATATACGTCTCAATATGTCATTACCCCACATGAGAATTTCCTTCAAAGACGGCTGCTTTTCAAAGAAGTACGATAATTAATCATTATTTATTTCTGTTAAAGAATGTGACACGTTGTGAAAAGCTAGCAAATTGCACATTAACAGCTTCGTCAGGCTTAGCTACATGTACAACCTTCGTTGTCTGTTTTCATGCCATTTCATCACCGTCTACCTACTGTATGACTTTTGTAGCTGTAATAATAAGAATTCTTATTGTGTCTTCGTTTATTTCTGAAGATGGATTATTTCTCTTTTTATGATTACATTTCCAGGTTCTTCAAGTCGATCCAGATATCCCAATGAATGAAATCAAGAAGAAATACCGCCAAGTAAAGAGAAATTGTTGTCACCTTAATTTTCATGATTAACTGTATTGCCTGTTGCTTGCAGCTTTCGCTACTTTGCCATCCTGACAAAAATCCTGATGATGCAGACAGAGCACAGAAAGCATTCGAAGGTTAGTTGCCACGGACTAGAACTTACAGCATGCAATATTTTTTGTATGAAGACTCAGCTTCATTTTATGCGAAAAAGCATTTGACGAAGCTAATAACTACCCGACTTTTCACTGACATATCATGAAAATATTTGGATTGTGCGTCATTGGTGTGACTTGCATGTCAATCAAAAACAAATTGACAAGCACCAACAATAGTTTATTGACAGAAAACAGTCAAAGTCAATATAAATATTCAATATTTCGGCATGCGCCTACGTCAATATTCGATATTAATGTTTTGGAAAAAATTAATTGCTTTTTAGTTGGTCTCATTTTTGGCTAACAATCAATGAAATTAATTGGATCACATGAGCAATTAATTGACAATTATCATGTTCGTTGAACTAATTTGCATGACAAAGCATATAGATGCACTATTAACAATATTATTTTCTCCTCTATTTCATGAGCGTGATATTTTTCAGTTTAAGCACTGTGTTTCATTAATTTTGCCAAAACTGGAGTTTATCTGAGATTATTAAAATATATGAAACATATCTTTAGTTATAGACTTTTAAAATTCAGTTTGAATGAACTCAATAGAGTGTTAAGAACAAGTTTTGCATTATTCTAAAATCTAACTATTTCTCGTTTTAAATACGAGTTCGCCTTCAGAATGTTATATTATAGATCATGTAGACCTGTATTTTATGCTGTATAACTTATGTTAATCGTTCTAATCGCTTTTATGACTTGTGAATAATTGCAATTAATTGGAATAATTGGCAACTGATCCAATCAATTAATTGAATAGAAGATTTAATTTTCAATCAATTGATTTTATCCAGCCCCTGGTCGTAGGAGAGTGCGCTCATCTCCAGCTTATATTCAAAGGCATGAACTCATTTTCGAATTCGTATTAGCTCTGGCATAATGTTGCTTCTTCAAAGAATTATCGAGAGACTGATAGTATCTATTCGTACCATCAATATGTTTTTTCAACTCGCGCTCAGTCAAGAATAAGATGGACGAAATTGGCATATTTGCTAATCAATGCTGTCCTGACATTATCAGTGTGGTAGAGAGCTGGCTGGACTCTTCTTTTCCTGGGGAGCTTCTTCATTTAGACGGTTATCATGTCAACAGAGCTGATCGTCAAGACAGTAAAGGAGGTGGCATTTGTGTTTGGACGAAATCATGCTTCTATGTTTTTGACATGACAGAATTTTTTGTGAATCCTCATGTTGAGTGTTTTGTTTTGTGCATCGAATATCAAAATTTTAAGTGCATCCTCATTACTTTATACTTTCCTCATGGAAGTATAATGAACAAGAGTGATCAAGCATCTACATGTGATTCTGTTTCCTCCGTTATCGACGATGTCTTGGGAAAATATCCTAACTGCTCAGTTTTGGTCTGTGGCGATTTTAATCATGTGTCTACTACACCTTTTCAAGTCAATTATGATCTTAGTGATTTCGTGGATTTGCCTACACGAGGAGAAGCTTTTCTGGATAAGGTTCTGATACCAGCAGATCTCTGCCATCTCTATGCACGTGCAAAAGTCTATACTCCTTTTGGGTCAGGTGACCATTCAGTGTTTTTCATTTCCCCATTCAATGGTTTTTTGCCACATTTCAGTTTTCATTTTTTCCTGTTCTGGACATCCGCAAATCTAATTTGGCTTTAGCGGCTGCATATCTGGATGACATCGATTGGAGATCACTGTTTGAAGGCAAGGATTTGGATTATGCTTGTGACCTATTTTATCAAGTTTTTCAACAGTGTGTGTCTATGTTCCCCGTTGATTTAATAAAACGATGGTTCAAAGACAAACCCTGGATAACAGTGACAATTAAAGTGTTGATTAATAAGCGATATAAAGCTTACAGACAGAAAAACTGGCCGTTATACCAACATTTCAGAGATAAGGTCAGGCAAGAAATATTCAAAGCCAAGCGATCATGGTCACAGCGTTTAATTCAAGAAAACAAGTCCATATGGGAAGTGTACAGAACAGTGAAGGGAGATAACAGAAACAAAGACTGGCTCCATCATGTATGTTCGTCTGCGAATATCAGCATTCTTGATACTCTGAATGATTTGAATGACCAATACGTTGCTAATCTTACTGATGATCCTGGCGGTGAACGTCAGCTTCCATATGTAGTACCATTTGAACTCCAAAAGAGTGAAGTACATGAATTATTAAATCGCGTCAATCCCCGTAAAGCTGCTGGGTCAGATGGTGTACCTACAATCTTGTGGAGCAAACTTTCATCATCCTTGACTGAGCCCTTATGTCTGTTATTCAATATGTGTTTGGAAATGGCTAATCTTCCTATAGCGTGGAAATGTGCTGACATCTTACCCGTTCCTAAAAGTAATCCACCTCAACTTAGTAACACTCGTCCGATATCACTTCTGCCAATTCCCGAGAAAATATTTGAACGATGCATTGTTTCCCATTATAAAAGTGAATTTTTGTGTCATTTTTCGAAGCACCAGTACGGCTACAGACCCAAATGTTCTACTGTTAGCGTTCTTTTAGAGTTAGAAAACTTTATCACGAATAAAATTCAGAGGCGAGATGTAGTAGCATGTCAAATGCTTGCGATCGACTTTGAAAAGGGTTTTGACAGAATGTCTCATAAAATACTAGTGGAAAAATGTTTAATAGCTCAGTGGCCTTCGATAATTTCATGATCACTTTTACACAGAATTATCTGTCAAGTAGGCAACAGCGTGTAAAATTGTCAAATAATTACAGTGCTTTTGTGGGCGTAACCAGAGGCATTCCCCAGGGATCCGTAATCGGACCCCTTCTTTTTTCTTTTTATGTCTCAGACCTTGAACATGTACTGTCAAAGAGCAATGATGTGATTGCTGTCAGTTATGCCGATGACTTTACCCTCTGTGGTGCAATACGCAATACATTGGTTAGTCCATTACTGACATCTTTTTGCAATTTGGAAAAGTGGTCGTCTGAGAATAAAATGAGTATTAAATACAACAAATGCCAACAGATGTTCATGTATTACAACAGAAATTTTGATATGCAACCCTATGTTCTCGACCATGTCAATATGTGCAGTAATTTGCGTGTACTAGGTGGGACGTTTGACCGGAAATTGACATGGGAGAGCCATACTTTTCATGTGTGTAAGAAGGCATCTTCTAAGATTGCGATGTTGCGCCAACTTAAACCGTTTTTGAACAAATGCCAACTATGTCAAGTCTATTTTTCGTGTATACGCTCAGTTCTCGAATATTGCTCGCCAATTTTTGTAAATCTATCTCAAGGACAGACTGTGAAGATTGAGAATATCCAAAAGAGATGTCACAAAGTAATTTGCTCAGAAAGTAATTGTTCATGTGCATTTTTCGTTCCTTTGCAATATCGCCGAACCATTCAGGGATTCAAACTTTTTCAGTCCATCGTATCTGACACTAGCCATCCACTTCACCATCTGAAACCTCCGAAACTTTTGTACAGTGGCAAATTCTCAATTCCCTTGTGTCAAACTGCAGCTCGCAGTAACAGTTTTCTCGTATACATGTCCAAGCTCATGAACAGTGATTTTTCTTTGACTTGACAATAACCATGTAGAATGACAATGTATATCATTTCTTGCGCCTGATGATGCGTTATTTTTTTTATCATGTTGTTTGTGTTTAACTTTTTGTCATTTCTTTTTCCTTAGTTCTTGATTTGTATTGCAAGTGATTTTTCTGAACTGTATCTGATAATATGCCTCTCGATTCTCATTTTGAGGTACTTGAAAATAAACGTTATTATTATTATTATCTCACAAGCATATCATGTTAAGCGAATCACGATGGATAGTAATCACTTGACATGATCAAAACATTGAGGAAAAAATTGATAATGCAGGCTGATCAGCGAAATTCAATTGGACTAAACGTATGGCACCGGGAGATCTATGGAAAACTGTTCACGAGCATACCGGGGCACGCAATAAAAAGACCATAATGAATCTCGTATCACAATACTCGAATCTTCCTGCGGCGATTGAAAATATAAATAATGCATTATCATCAAGCTTCCAAGACAGCCATGACATACCACTGCATGGTAT
Source organism: Prostheceraeus crozeri (assembly GCA_907163375.1). NCBI lineage: Eukaryota > Metazoa > Platyhelminthes > Polycladida > Euryleptidae > Prostheceraeus > Prostheceraeus crozeri. Next base: position 56,761 of record CAJQUW010012128.1, on the reverse strand, counting down.
GTACCAAGTATCGTGGCTGTTGAAGATCGACTCTTTACAGGTTTACGAGAAACTTACCAAATTGAATTGCAGGAAAGCGTCCTTCGATGTTCCTAACATGTTATACAAACAGTCGGCGCCCATAATATCGGATATTTTGGCACATTTGCTTAACCTTTCCATCAAGAGTGGGTACGTTCCAATTCACTGGAAAACATGCGCTGTAGCGCCATTACCAAAGAATTCTAATCCATCTGTAGAAAGCCTCAGACCGATCAGTATACTGCCAACACCCGCTAAAATACTGGAATATTTTGTGCTTGATTCTGTAAAGACCAAATTGTTAAGTAATTTCAGTGATCAGCAGTTCGGTTTCCGTCCAAGTTCCTCAACACTTTGCGCATTGCTTGCCATCCAAGATGCCATCACAACGTACATGGATGATGATACAACAAAAGGTGCTTTTATGATTTCCTACGATTAAAGTAAAGCCTTCGATAAAATCCCACATGATGTCATTATTCAAAGATTAATTAACTGTTCATTCGAAGATGGATTCATTAAGTGGACTTCTACCTATTTAAATTAAAGATCGCAATTCATCCGCTTAGGAACTGAATCAAGCTTACCAGTGGCCGTAACTTCGGGGGTGCCCCAGGGCTCTGTATTAGGGCGGTATCTCTTCTCTGTGGCAACTGGTTTCTTCACAAGTGACCCCGAAAACTGCACTGTTTCACGATATGCTGATGACATAACGCTGTGCTTTCCTATACGTGGTGACTTTGCTGATAGTCTACAAAATATTTTGTATCACCATAACCGTATGCTATGTTGGTCACATTCCGTAAGACTACCTCTAAACGAAAGTAAGAGTAAATCGATCACCTTCAGTAAGAAAAATTCCAACAAAATCATCAAAATTCAAGGCGTCACGAATGTGAGAAAACTGACAATCCTTGGAGTTACTTTCAATGAGAAGTGGACTTGGACTGATCATATTGATAATATAATCTGTGTGGCAGCTCGTCGTTTAAATGCTATGAGAGTTATGAGACGTTTTCTGTCGAGGCCACAAGCTATATGTGTATATTATTCGTCAATCAGATCACTAATCGAATATTGTGCACCTCTACTACTAAGCATGTCTGACTGCGATTCTATTAGAATTGAGCGATTTCAAAATCGTGTACACAGACTAATATGTGGCAAGCATTGCAAGGAAGCATGTCTCCCACCCTTGAAGCAACGCCGTGAAACGCTATCTATGAGATTCCTCAGTGATGTCATGTCAGAAACTCACATCCTGCACAAGCTTTTGCCTCCTATGTCTCCCACTGGCAGGTTTCTATTACCCTCTCGACGGTCCAAAAGACGTGAATCTTCCTTCTTCTTACAAATGTGCTCCGTATACAACTCCCAATTTCAACGCTCTGTTGTAATAGCTTCGTGATTTGAAAATTGATTTTAATGATTTCTTGAGTCTCTATTAAATAACTTTTGAATATTGTCCTAAATGTGTGTATCATATTTGTGTACTGGGCGATTTTCATTATTTCAAATATACGTCTGTTATTATTACTATTATTATTATTATCGTGCACAAGCAAAAAGTGCATGAAAAGTAATCATACGACATTATTATAAATTGTGAAGATCGGGAGGAGTTGTGTCTTATTTTGTGCAACATGCATCCAGCCTTGTCCTTTGACATTGAAGAGAGCAGTCACTGCGATGTGAAGCTGCATCTACTAAATAACAATTTAAACATGCGTAAATTGGAAACGTATGTTCGCAAAGCTGTGCACCAACTATGCCCAAGGCAAATTTAAAATCAATTCGGCGAGGTTTCTCTTTGATAGTGGTCGTCGTCTAAGCTCAAAAGATTGCTTTACTGAGGAAACAATGTCAGAGAGGACATTCTGAAATGGTGTGAGGAATGAAAGCAGAGACAGATTCAAAGAAAGACTTAAACAGTGCAGGAACAAGGTTGACTTGAGGTAAAGCGAAGTTTTTTTGCGATTGACAAAACCTTCCTTGCGTGTGAATAAAGATTTTGTACTCTTGTTCACTCATTTCTTTTTAACTCGGATTTTTCGCTTACTTTCTCTACACACATGTGCAGCTACTTATTAACGTAGAAATGAGTATCAGCGCTTTCCAAGTATTTTTATCTCAGTGTACGTTAAGCCATCGTTGTTAATTCTATTCTCTAAGATTCGTCCATATCCGGTGAGTATTAGCATCCAGGTATTGTGCTGCGATTCGCATAACATGATCTGATTGTGCAATACTTGCCATTTTGTGGAATACTCTTCAGATGCAGCGTTATCTAAGAGTTGCAAATTCAAAAATGATTTTCCGTTATTTGAATGGAAGAAAACAAAACAAAGCAAAACTGCGAGACATGTATTTAAATTAAACAAACAGGACTTTTGGACAGTCCAACGTTGGATAATACCCAGCGCAGTAACTAACTTGAAATTTGGAAACGCATTCAAGGAATTCAAGTTCGTCGTTACGCTGGCTATTATGCGATGCTGGGCTTTGCTGATGCATCGACGAAAACTTGCGCAGCTGCAATTTTGTATTTAAAAGCTTCATGTGACCGGGTCAAGTGAAAGACATTGATAATTGTGGTTTTGAATTTCCTATCTCGCGGAGTAGTGCCGCGACTCCACATCCGCGTCGCGATTTGTGCCATGTTTAATGGAAGTGAAGTGACTTTCTATGCGCTTTCTTGACTTGCCAAAATATAGATATGATGTAAGTTTGAATTTTATGTTGTCAATTACTCTTTTGTACTGTATGTACAAATAAAAGTTGCCATAGCCTAGAGGTCCGTAGATCATAACCACGTACGTTCTTGAAAACACCACACAAATAGAGCCAAGCTTTCATTTGTGACCCAGTCAACCACGTCGCGATAATCCGTCAGAGAACCTTAGATAGCATTGCTGCTGCTATATCTAGGGTTCCCTGCAAGCCAACAAGTTAAACAGCCGTCTCAATCACAGAATTAAAAATTTTGTTTATCTGCTTCGGTTTGCTAGAAGTGTGATTAATACGAAATTGACGGCAGATTGAGGAACCTTTTAGGTGGGCAAAAAGGAATTCCTAATGCCTTACAGAGATGGGAAAAAAAGTCGTGCGTCGCTTGCGGATTAATGTGAGTTCCAGTAAAGTGCTTCGATTACCGAAATTCCTTCAGATTCGAAGAATTCAGATCATTGCGCACAAGTTTTCTCCATAATGTTGGCCCTTCCGATCATTATTAAAGAAAGTAGCAGGCGTACGAAAATTAGTTCACTTGATGATTTCACATCCTCTCCTCGGCATTGCTCACTGTATAGTCACTATAGTGCATACATTGAATCGAAGCCAGGCATCGATGTGTGTTTTGGTGTGTGCGAAGTGATATCACAGCTCACACGCATCTCTCACTGGCTCTAGTGTCCTCTGCTGACAGCTTATTGTTTGCCATTTCCAATAGCAAGCGATATACGAATTATCCATTCGAGAAGAAGCAAGTTGTCTAATTCTGTGATGTGCCATTTCGATATTAAGGCTACATATAACTCTTCCTTTCTAGGAAACCGAAGCGCGCGCAGATGAATCTAATTCTGTGGTTTCAATATCTGCTTCAGCAACGTGTGAGGACTGAGGCTCGATTTCATTGACATCGCCTCCAAAGATCACCAGGTCTTCTAACCCATTCGCAGACCAGGTTGGTCTCAGTGTGTCATCACGCCGTTCGACTCCTCACGATTTAAATTTGCTGACTGTTTAGGCTTAAAGTGGTGTAAATGTTCCGGCTCGCCAATATCCGGACTTGAATTAGCATGCATTTAACGGAAAATTGATTTTCCTGCCCTGCGTGTCTAGTTCTGGTTGTGACCATTAACATTGAGGGATGTCTTCTCTAGAATCCAACACAATGACAGGGCAATTTATCTCCGTTCACTGGTAATATTGAATTGTTTATGACCACACAAAATCTTTCAAGGAAATCATACATCAGGCCAAAAGCAGTTGCGCTTTGCATGTTCACAAATCCATTGCTTCCCAAAAGATTAGTTCCAAGGATTTCTGGAGGATCTATGACATTGTTATCAAAAGGAACAAATCCCACTTCGTGATAATGAAGTCAGTACTTTACTAGCAACATCTTCAGCAGACAAAGTCGAACTTCTCCGGAAGCAGTGAAGAATTCATCATTGGACAATTGACGTCGAATTCCACCTCTAATTCCCACATCCACTGAAGCTTAGTTCTCATTCAGTTGACATCACAGGTCCCGATAGTTTGATATTTAGTGGATGGCATCACAGTTTCAGTCTTTATGCTCCTCTCACTGGAACTTACCCCGGTTCAATCTAAACTATTAAATGTGAATCCTGCATTGAGTTTCCCATATGCTGAAAGTAGCCGTGGTTCTAGTTCCAAAGATCGGCCCTGACTAGCACCCTCCCTCTACTTTAGTTGCCCCCTAGCATGTTTCCAATTGCTGGCAAGAGTTTTGAAACAGTGATTAAACAACTGACTTTCTGAAGCACAGTTAGATTCCAAGCCTTCGCAATCACTTGTGTGGATCTTCTTTCCCAGCCAATCGTAGCCTATGTCCCTAAATATGGGAGTCGCGTTTTGACAGGCAAGGAGTGACGAGATCAGTTTCCTTAGATTTTTCAATCAAATGTGGTACATGAGACTTGCGGAATTGCTGGTCAAATTCATGAACTTCTTGCCTCTTTCCTCAGTGACCGGCTTATGTCTGTCGTTTTTGATACTCAATGACTCTCAACATTAATGCAGGAGTTTCTTGCGGGCAAATTTTGGTTTGTATAAATACCATCATTGATTGTCTTATGAGTACACTGGTAATGTATGCATACAACTTTCATCAATACTAGTGGCTGACTAGAAAAAGAACATCCAACATCAGTTCTTATTTGGTGGTCTTAATGAAGACATTCGCAGATTCTCAGCATGTGTTCTTTCAATCTTCCTGCACCTCAAGAGTATTCGGCACTCACGACTTAAAATGGACTATGAACAACATAGCGCTGTTGTGCCAGGCAATATAATTAGAATACTATCCCAACGAGCAAAATATCCATCTCAGATAAAACGGATAGTACAGAATTTATCCGTCAAACGGATATCTATGAAGTATCTACACTTGAATGATATCAAATGATACATTTTACGAAGTGATATCACAGAATGCACTCATCTCTCACCGGCTCAGGTGTCCTCTGCTGACAGCTTATTGTTTGCCATTTCCAGTAGCAACCGATACACAAATTATCCATTCGAGAAGGAGCAAATTGTCTAATTATGTGATGTGTCGCTTCGATATTAAGGTTGCATATATCTCTTCATTTCTAGGAAACCGTAGTGCGCGCAGATGAATCTAATTCTGTGGGATAAGCCCTAGATTGATAGAAGTTACAAATTCGATAATTTATTTATTTATTTTTCTACCTCCAATGCTATTTGTATTTGAATTTCGTTACAGATTGCAATGTTGATGATGAAAAGTCATTTTTCTGGTGCCGCAAATCCTTTCTTTATTGTGTTACAAAATCTGGGTACTACATAGAGCAATAATGCGCAAGCAGTGACCAGTAAGTGCAGGCATTCCTGCCAAAATTGTATCTCGAATGAAAATCATCATCCAAGAGGTTTTCAGAACAGTTTTTGTCAATTTTGAAACTTGAATTTCTAGACTGAAAGAGTTGGGATTTTAATTTCTCATCTGCAAAGGCTTCTTCGAAAATGTGGAAACATTGGATGCATATGTTATAAAACTTGGTCGCAGCAATCCACCAGGATATACGATATCAACGTACGTGAATCAATAAGCTGTCAGCAGATGCCGGTGAGAGATGCGTGCGTTCTGTGATATCATTTCGAAAAATGTATCATTTGATATCACTCAAGTGTAGATACTTCATAGATATCCGTTTGACGGATAAATTCTGTAGCCTACTATCCGTTTTATCTGAGATGGATATTTTGCTCGTTGGGATTCCATCTACTGCCTTGGATTAGCAATAACCAAACGCTTATCATGGAAATCGTGCCTCCAGTCAATCAGCAAGCAGACAACCCGAGCATGCAACACAGACTGTCTGCTATCATTGCAACTACACTATCCGTCGACTGATAGAAGGTTGTAGCTATATGTGGGGTGGTGCCTCACAAACACATTCTAGCATTCTAGAACGGATTGAAATGCGTGTCAAGAGTGTTGTGGGTGATGAACTCACTAACCGTCAGTGAGCTGCAAGTACACTCTTTCACAAAAGTACACTCTTCAGTCCCTTCCGCAAACACTATTTCCACTGGAGCAGCTCTGCAACAAATGAATTTCATGATCTCCAGGTCAAATGCATTCATTTACTGTCACATGAGCGTAGAACGTACACACACGGTAAGTCGCTGAAAACCTTATTTGTTCACAAGGCAGAGCTTTAGACTCATTTTCAAACCACTTTCACTGGGCGATGCCATTTTGAAACTTCCAAGGGGTGTGCGAATGGGTTTCTAATGGACAAAGTCAATAAGCTAAGTAAGATTTAACCTAATTTATTGATTTTCACTGAGTAACCCCTTGCTTCATTTTAAGACTTCTTCGTGCTCTATGGATGAGAACACAGAAAGAATTAGCTTTGTTTTCATTTACAGATGTATATTGTAGATTGTGATTCTCACTTCAGCAATTAACAAGTCCTACAAAACGTTGGCAAATGAGGAGGGATTCAAACGTTGCCAAGAAATTGTCGTTGAGGCAAAAGCTAGAGTGGTAGAAATGGTAAGTTTTGATTTGATATATGAACTAATTTTATTGTAGTGTCTTCTAATAACGAAAATGAAGCTAAAGATACAATGTGTGTTGCTATTTATTGAATGTTGTTCTACCCAATATTTCGGCTGTCATGCCAGCTTCAGGGGAGCAAAGGCTTGCAAGATCCTAGATCGCACGGTTTTCAAAAAAATTTAGATTTAGCAATGCATGTAAGGATCATAGCACTGCAAAGACTTATAGTATATTTATCGCTTGTTCTGTGTCCTTTAATCTGGATATATCTCTGACTGGCCACTACTCTTAGTAGTTTGCTGTGATGATCTTGGTAAGTCGTAAGTAACATCGAAGGGATGACGGCATCATTTCCGATGAGTGTCACAAAAAATGCTTTGGAACATTCTTTTTCCTGGATTTAAATAGCTAATTATGTTACTTATATACTTTCTTATCGTATGAGTGCATGGATACCCTACTTTCTCAATAAGTGGTTGAACTCATTGTTATATATACGCGTTTTATTGTGTTCATTATGTCAAGGTACTTTAAGGTCCTACTACTGTTGCGCGTGCTAAGATCTTTAGGACTGCTAGATATCTATCCCATGGGTGGGCCGATGTGACAGAATATAAAAATGTTTCATCTCAAAATGTGATGTGACAAAATGTGTGTTTTTCATTATTGGTGTGACAAATTCACATAACCAGAAAGTAATTTGAGAGAAGTGATGTTGTCGGTGGCATGACAAAGTGTGATGAACTTAAAATCACAGAGGAATATTAACCTTGTTCGAGTGAAAAGACGAAGTCTTATTATTCAAAGAATGATGTTCCTTTTTTCTTAAATGATAATTTGCACTATGGATATGTAAGATGGATATTTTCTCCTTGCTCCTAATTGCGACTTGTGCTTCCGCCAAGTAAATCGTGTTCTATTTGCTCGCTTGTTCAAAGCTAACTTTGAACTTCACTCAATATTAAGTTTGCTATTTACTATGGCTTTCGATAGCCATGTCCAGATGGTAGGAGTCCTTGCGAAGGCTTACTTCAACAATGCAAGCGCATATATTAATGTTGGTAACAAATTTCTGTCGTACTATTGGATATCTAAAGCGAATGACGACTATGAAGTCACTAAAAGATACGAGCTTGCACCTTCTTCACTATGCTACGCTGATGGTACAAAGGGAATTACGAGTGAAGGCAGTTGTCACCTTCGAGGGATATCGACATGATTGATGGCTTTTATTGACTTAATGGTTGTCATTCTATTTGGATATTATGTAGCTGTGTTTACCACTGATCTGCCTAATTAAAAGCAATAATTGTAATAAAACTTGGTGGAATTTCTTCATTGAAAACAAAATTAGACGTGCTCATTTTCTGCGCGAAATAATGTGGTCCGAGAATTCATATTGTTGAATTCATTCCGAATACGTGTTTATTACATATATTGATGCTCATCACTTACACTTCACTTCTCGTTTTACGTCCTTCTTGTCCCATTGCTTGAGGTTGGACGGAGTTTGATGGCTCGCTTCCACTGGTCCCGATCTTGGGCAAGGTGCTCGCTGATGTTGAGGGCATCCAGGTCTTCTTGAACGCAGTTTCGCCATGATTTCTTTGGTCTTCCAACTGGGCGCTTTCCCTCCACCTTCATGGATTCCGCTCTCCTGACATGACCAATCCATCGAAGTCTCCTCTGTTGAATTCGGTTCCTCAGGTGTGTCAGCCCGCACATTCCCATTACATCGTCATTAGTGACCCGGTCTCTCCATTTGATCTTCATCATGTAGCGCAGCATCCTCTGGTCACACACTTCAAGTCGGCTTCTTTGTTGCTGAGTCAACGGCCAGGTTTCCGCTCCGTATAATAGTACTGATCGCACACACGTTTCGTACACTTTCGCTCTACACATTATTGGGATGTCTTTATTGCACAGCAGGCTGCTAAGATCCCTCCATTTCAACCATGCTGCCGGAATTCTGGACCCCACCGCCTTCTCTGCTGCTGCATCGCAGCTAAGCACATCACCCAAATAGCAGAACTCATGTACTTCCTCTACGGAGAGACCGTCAAAGCTCAAGAAGTCGTCCTCTGGTATATCATTGTGTCCCATGCAAGTCGGACAGCGAAAGTTTGCAATTCCTGTCACCTTTCGCAGACGAGCACATTTCCTGTGACACCATTTCTTACAGGAGACACAAAGGATGGAATTGACACCAACTCCCCTGCCACAGCTCCCACACGGCCACTTGCCAGACTGCTTGGCGTTTTGCACCTTCTTTCATCTGACCATAATCTTTGTCTTCTGCATGTTCACTTTGAGACCACGTTGTTCAAGGTCAGTCTTCCATCTTCAATCTTCCTTCTTTGCCTCGCTCTTGGTCTCAGCCGTTAGTACCAGATCGTCCGCATAAAGTAACTCCCAGGGACCATCACCTTTGCATTCTTTGGTCGCCTCCTCCATTATAATCAAGAGAATTAACAGGCTCAGCGCTGAACCTTGATGGACACCGACACTGATCTGAAGCTCTTCTGACATGCCTGCTAATGTCACCACTTTCGAGGATGTATGCTTGTATATGGACATTACAGATACTACGAGGTACTCGGGCACATTTTGCCGACGAAGTACCCACTCAATAACTGCACGCGGCACTCGGTCAAAGGTCTTCTCCAAGTCCACAAATACATGAAACAACTTTTTTCACACCTGCGTATACTTTTCTTGTACTTGACGTACAGCAAATATATTGATGTTTACCATCAAAATGAATTCAAGACAGTAAAAGTTATCATAATTAAAGGTGTCCTGATTTTGCCCATGGTCTGCATCAATTTTACCCCAAATCTCAGGGTAACTGTTGGGCTCCTTCAGAGGCAATTTTCTGTGAAACTATATAGATGATAAAAATCAATAACAATTGATGAATTAGCGGTTCCTCAGATTTTGTCCCATCATAACCTTGCTTGATATACACGTATATTATGAATATTTTATCTGTGCATTTCGTCACCAGTGGGCCTATTTGTCACGCACATTACACACATTTTTGTTTGAGTTCCTAATGTGTTCTGACCGAAAGTAAAATTGTAAGCGTATGTAATAAGTCATGCAACTATATTGAAAGCCTCTGATGTCTGTCATATGAGGTATGCCCTCTTGTTAAGTATAACATTATGATTTACCATCTTTGGCTAAAAAAATCGCGCAAAGACAAAACTCAGGACATATTTTTCAGGGAAATGTGAAAATCTGTAGTGCGTTTTAAAACCGGAACGGCCAAATTGAAACAATATCTACCTTTTCAAAACAATATTTTGAAATTATGCCAGATGCTTGATCCACAAACACAGCTTGTCTTTTATAAATAGTATTCATTCTATTTATTTTCAGTCAATGCTCATTTCACATAATTTTTCAGATGAAAGATCGGAAAAAGAAATTGAAGAAAGAAGGCAAGCCGCAGGTTGTCGATGAGGACGATCCAGCTAAGGTAAATATGCTTGATGGAATAGTAACTTGTGCGACATTAATAGGGACAGAAAGATGACAATTCCTAAGGCCAAGTCCCCTTACTGAGATTGACCGCAAATGCACAACATTGTTTCCAAATAAATTTCATTTTCCTTGCTGTTCAGGGTGATTTTCAGTACATGAAAGTTATTTTTTTATAAAAAGTCACTCCATGATTTTCGTTCACAGTGATCCGTGTTGCTCAGACAATGCGTCGATACGATCTGATGTCGGTTTCGATCTTTAAGTCTTGTTGTCGCAAGGTTTAACGTCCGGAACCTCATGTGGAACCTTGTTGTCATGCCTCATCTTCTTCGGTGCGCCTTGACGATTGCGCTCCCTTTCTTGGCCTCTTGAGGCTTCTGTTATTGTCCGAAGGAGTCTCCCCCATAGAACACTTGTGACTGTTTGATGCAAAATACCTTCTCCAGAACTCTCCTGTAACCAGGGTGACCACTTGGTCCGAATTTTCGGACCAGTCCGAATTGGTCCGATTTGGTCGGAATTTCGGGGGAAGATCCGAAATGGTCCGAAATTGCCAATTATGTAATTCATGGGGTTTTTTCTTACTACTTACCCTAAAATAAAAATTGAGCAGCTTATTGAATTAATTTATTCTGTAATTAACAGAAATATTTTAATCTGATGTTGAATGTGTATAATGAATATACCATTTTATAAATTCATTTCAATTTTCGTTTTTATCCAACAATTTCAGACTTCGACAAAAATTCAGTGTGCTCATCGAATGAGCGGAAAGTAGATATTGCATAAGATATGCGCTAAAACAGAAAGTTTCTCCTTTCAGATGACGCCAATTATCGCTTCGTATGATCGTTTCTTCACAGATTGCGCGATGCTCTATAGTGCCATTTTTTCTTTTATTGATATGAAAACTTCGTTTGTCGTAATCCCTGCATATCGGTAAATTGCGAGATTTTCGCTGGGATGTCGCTCAAGGATTGTCTTTGGTATCACTGATTGATTTTTGAATCCAAGTGAATGAACTTTCTATACTTTCACTCAGAAGTCAGAATATGACATTTTTCATGATATTCTATGTTTTTCTTTGTATACATTTCATTTGGATAAGTACCACTATAGTCAAATCATCAAAATTTAAAATTTATGTGACGTCATTGTGGGACAGACTTATGGTCTGATTTTCGGTCCTCCTGAAGTGGCCACCCTGCCTGTAACACTACACCAGCCAGTCACTTTGATTATGTTCACCTCACTAACAATTATGTCCGACGCACAGGCACCAGCAGCCACCAAGACGGCAAAGGCTAAGGCCAAGGCCTCCAAGCCAAAGACACCCAAAAAGCCCGCCCAAGAGAGCGGTATGAAGGAAGTTGTTGCGTACATCACTGCTCAAAAGAAATTCACCCTTCATCAATTGAAGGTGCAATTTCCCGACAAAGAGCCTCATCAGTTGCGCCGAACTGTGAAGAGCTTGATGACCAAGGGAACCGTCCAAGGCAAGACCATCACTTGCACTCTGAAGGTTACCAAGGAAAAGAAAGACATGGAGCCTAAGGCACCTAAAGCCAAGAAACCTAAGGCTGAAAAGAAGGCTTCCACCCCCAAGAAGAAGGCTGCAGCTAAGCCCAAGAAGGCTAAGACACCAACCAAGAAGCCTGCCGCTAAAAAGCCAGCTGCCAAGAAGGCAAAGACCACCCCAAAGAAGGCGAAGACCACCCCTAAGAAGAAAGCAGCACCCAAAAAGAAGTAAACTTCAACGTGTTAAGCCTGTGAACGTAATTGCATTGTCGATAAGGCTTCCGTCATTTTCGATGGCACAAAGCATGGCACTTCACTCACTCACATTTTTACTAGCATTCGGACAGCTGGGCTGTCGCAGTTGTTTCGCATCGCAGTGTATCCTTTCTTATTCTTTTTGTTTACAATATTCTCGAATATTCTGGATGCTCCAGTCAAGTGCGAATCCATCATTATTTTAACTATTTCACTCAATTATGTCATTTGTTGATTTCTGTGGTGTTTTACAAATGCATCTGACACCTCTTCTACACAAATTGTGTTATTGATGTTTCTTCACAATGCAATATTTGAGACTACTGATCAACGAACTTAGTTATATTCAAGAAAGTATAGAGTGAATTGTCGGCAAGTTTAAATCTTGAACGAATTTAAGTCACGCAGTTTTGTGTGGTGTCCACTGAATAGAAAATTCCGCTTGGTTTCACAATTTTCATTGATATTTGAATAAGTTTTTCATAGTTTGAATAAAGTTACATGACGCTTCGGACTCAGGCAGGGGTCCATGCTCAAATGGAGTTCAAAGCAAAAAAACCTTGAATTTTGACTAAAGTGTGGAATGAATAGTGTAAACATATTAAGAACTGTAGCTTTATAATATGAAAAATAGACTTCACATGTAGGCCTACATGCACGCTGGTGTCATTCACATACATTATGTAGGCAGGAGATTTCAAATTATGGGGGCAGAAGAATCGATCATTCAAAGAACTCAAGCTTCATTGCTCTGTCTCCTATCAATCATGATCCATGCAAGTGTATTTGATAAAATTTCCATTGTAATGATGGTTCCTTTGCTGAAAACAAAAGTTTCCTCCGTACATTTCTGAACATGTATTCATTGCAAGTGCATTATTTTATCAGTATAAATTATCTTATTTGTACAGAGTTTACTCTTCTATGCAGGCCTACGAGTATTTAAAATCGGATGAATGAATCGTTTCAACAGAGAATGAAATGAATATTTCCATGCAAGATACGATGCATATTGAAAATGTACGTGCAGAAATAACAATGGAGACAATCTCTAGAATCATAGAAGATCAAATACATGTTTTGATCTCTCGAGCAATTCCATGGCAGACGTAGATGCTGCATTGCTCCCTACAGGGGCTCGTCAGCATGGCTTGAAATAGTCGAAACTGGCTTAAAGTATCTGGATGAGCGAGCTAAAGGACTCCATAACTTACTGCTCTTCCCTTTTTTATCCAACCATAATAGAAACAATTATAATAGAATAGTATTCACATTTCTTGAGAATTACAAGATGGTGTACACAGAAAGGAGGTAGATTTGGTAGAAAAAAACAAAGACATGTTAAGGCAATGACAAAAGAGTTCTGATGAACGATGACATTGAAATTTACTTAATACAACTTGCCATGAAAGGAAAAAGCGATGCCTCCATCCTTACAGCGCGACATTAAGTGCAAGGAACGCCAGTGTAAGAGAAAATATGACGGGCTAGCTCGTGCAGAATTTGACTCTTAATTTTCGGCTTTGAAAAGTAGTTGCTTGCGAATCAACATGCGAAAATTTTCAATTTCACTTTGAGAACAATGACAAGTTAACGCATAAATACAATAGCACTTATGGGCAATTTTTATAATTTTATTCACATGAATCTTCCAAATCAGCGTAATGCCCAGGATATTAACAGATGGAACCATGTCAACAGGAAAAATATGCAAAGATGGATTCTGCATATCCATGGAGCATCCGGTGCATATCTAAATTCCTTAGACATAAAACAGCTTTTTACTCTGTGACACATTCAAATAAAGGTTGTTTCTTTCACACCAGTTTAAAATATCCTCAGCAGTAGCAATTACTGCTTCATTTAAAATGGGCAGGGTCAGTATCATAGATAGTTGATATCAATGGTAGATCGTCTGCGTACTATATTTCACGCAACATGAGGCATTATCTAAATTCCCAGTTTAATCGCCAAAAATCGGCGGAAATAGAGGGAGCAAAAACAATGTCGTGTCGATCACGTGACACTCATCGACAAGATTTCGAAACAGCATCTAATTAAGAGGATATCCTGTCTCTAAGAGAGAGAGAGAATACTATATTCACGGCAAATTCATGCATGTGACTACATTAACATCATAACATCATTCATAAATAACATAGAAAATTAAAAGAAAATAAAAAAAATGAACGAGTTCGTAGTCCTTCACTGTGCCACTCCACGTGTCTGCCTTATGTACTTTCGAATGGCTTCCAGAGCACTTGCCGATTTGTTATGACGAACTCTAGCATCCGATGGAATTCTGTTCCAAAAGCTGGCACCAAAATAGCGGATAGAATTTTTCCCATACTTGACAGTTCTAAATTTGGGCTGTTGGAAGACGCTTCTGTGAGACTTATCTTGAGCAGGACAGAAAATGTGCATGAGAGGAATAGGAGCAATACCTGGCTCTTCCATACTAGTGGTAATTAGCTTATGTTCCTTATGTTCATCATTCTTATAAACAGTCCAGGAGTTTTGAATTGATTTCATGAGTCGGTGTAGAGTCAAATACCAGCACTCAAGCAGACTGCATGCATTCAAGGATACTTGCAATTACTCTATAGGAGATGTGTAATCCATCATGCTGTGTCGAAGGCACCTCGCATACATCATGTCAAGCTTACGCTGTGCAGATGGTGATGCAAATAACAGAAGCGGTGAAACATAGTCGAAATGAGGCTTTACGTAAGTTAGAATTAAACGCCACCTGACTTTCTTGTTAATAAATTTCTTTACACGATTTATCCCGTTTAGCTTCCATGCAACTTTGCGAGTAATAGTTTTGACATGATCCTCAAAAGTAAAGGACTTGTCGATCGTGACAGCAAGCAATCGGAGCTCACTCGACTGTTCAAGAGTCTCGCCCTTAATTTTGAAACGTAGATCTTCCGAGCGATCACCCCATGCGACACATTGACATTTCTCGTTGTTCATTTTCATGCAGTTTTGTCTAGCCATCGCCAAGTTGCATCTAATGTCTGAGTTGCTAGTTTCTGAACACGAGAAGGACTATCATCTGCTATCCACACCGTGATGTCATCTGCATATATAGAGATATTTACACCCAATGATTGAATCAAAATGATGAGATCATTTAGATAAATGTTCCATAATAACGGTCCTAGCTGAGAACCCTGGGGAATTCCTTTTGTCAAGCTGTAACATTTGTCAAACTTTTGTCCATTCAATCTCACATAGTTCTCTCTGCCACTCAGATATGATCTCATGATACTTAATGCAGTACTTTGTAATCCATAAGTTTTAAGCTTTTGTAGAAGCAATTCGTGAGCTATACTGTCAAAAGCTGCACTCAGATCTAGCGCAATAACAGCAACTGTTTTCTTTTTGTCGATGCCAAGCTTCCACGACTCAGTCATAAACACAAGGGCACTCTCAGTACTGTGATTACGTTTGTAGGCAAATTGGTATGGTGATAATTTTGGAATAATGAAGCGAGACAGTTGCAATGTCAAAATAGATTCAAATACTTTTGAAAACTGATTCAGAACGGTCACGGGTCGATATCGATTAACATCACATCGATTGCCACCTTTACAAACAGGCGACCAAAGACCCCGTTTCATAGTCGATGGAAATTCTCCTGAAGAAATGCAAACATTGAAAAGATATGATAACACCATGGAAATAACAGGAGCGGAGATTTTAACAACACTAGCTGGAATTCCATCTATGCCGGTTGACTTGCCGCTTTTGACTTTTGTCTTGATCACATCTTCAATAGTGGATTGGGATATCCTCATGAAGCTGAAATCGTCCCTTTCCACATTGTCCGTGATAAGCTTCGTGCTGAGATGGTCTGAAAATTTGCTTTCAGTTCCTCTTTGAGTTGAACTTTCGGTACATATGCTTTCAAAATGCATACCTAATTCATTCGCAATCTTCTTTTCGTCGACTATGATGCGGTTTCCATCTTTCAACATAATTTTGGTGTGATCTCTTTGATTCTTCCCTCTCAAGTATGTCCCAAATGTTATGTAGAAGTCATGTATTTCTTGTGAATCACATTTATCGTTGAAGTATTTAGTTGCTGACTCTCTGTTTAACTTGCTTTCTGTTTTTTGCCACATAAGTTTTTGCTTCCATGCATACGAGCTTTTGTCTCTCTTCCCAGATATCATGGGGGTTCTGTTAAGCCATTTGTGTTTCTGACGTCTAGCGCAAGCGATATCAGAATTGAACCATGGATGCCCATCTGATTTGATTTTTACTAGCTTCCAGGGTGCAGGATGATCTAAAATCTCTGTATACAATTTTTCAATGTAAAAAGCTGTGTCGTCAAATATCATGTCGTCCTCATCAAATATCTGGCAAACTTGAAATACAGGTAATGCAGCTGATAATTCTTTAAGAAGAGCAACTGGTTCAAAGTCTTTGAAAGATCGACAGACGAATGTTCGCTTGAAAGAGGGCGGACAGTTACAATTTACTATTGATACGACCATGCAGTGATCCGACAAATCCGGATCATGAACTTTCACATCAGATATGAACTCACTTCGAGCAAGTACAAGGTCAATGCATGATCCGCCAGCTGGCCTGGTTACTTCTTGAACATGACACATAAGGTCAAACTGATCACAAAGTTCCTCAAGTAGATCAGTATTGCTTTTACAATGGGATTTCAGAGAGCATAAATTCAGATCACCGATCACCATAACTTCCGGTTCTACGGCATTTGAAATGTTGAGGACACGATGCATTTCTTGACGTGTGAGAGTTAGGGATTTACTTGGTCTACGGTAGATCCATAGGAGTACAAATTTCACATCAGTGGCTATGATATGGATGGCAACAGCTTCAATTGCAGATAGGGTATTGCCTTTGTCAGTTAACGGAATTTGAGTAGCAGGAAGGGTATCCCTAACGTAAAGTAGCGTACCACCACGCTTCTTTTTTCCAGATTGAAATGTTCTGTAATTGTTCATAGATAATTCTACATCAGTTGTACTATGATCAAGTTTTGTTTCTTGTACGCATAGAATATCTAGTTTCACTCTTTCAAGGTATTCATGTTTGAGAACTTTCAAAGGTCGATCATTTTCTTTTCTGATCGAATTTACATTAATTTGACCGATACATAACTTTTCCTTTTGACTTCTTCTGAATTTCGATATTTCTTCATAGTTCAAATACATGACTTCATATATCAAAATATAAGTCTGTAGAAGAGGAAATGAAGCGTGTATCGTTTCAAGGTTTCATTATCATGTCTGCTGACCATCAAAACAGAAAACTTCACAATTGATTGAGTGATGGGACTCGAACACAGGACACCTGATAATGTAATCCAGTCGTAACCCCCACGACTATACCGCCAACACAAAATCTTTCTCAATATGTTGGACTGAATCTTGGAATTCGGTTAGAGTGACGCGGAACAGGTGAGGTTGACTTTCGATACGTGACTTCGCGAAAACATATGACAAAGATAAGAAATATGAATTTTGGGGATTTCGAATCACAGTGACGTCCCTCAAAGTTGAGACACACCTCAAATGAAAGCGGAGCTTCCAGGAAATCGAATGATGTAAGACTTGATTCTTAAAGATTGGAAGTGATGACACATGGAGGTTGTAATCAATCTTAGAACAAGATGACACTCAAAATTCGAATTCTTTGGAACACTGATTCACTACGAAGTCCAACGAAGTTGAAAAAGATATCATAGGAAAGCTCAGACAAATTTCAATCTGATGATACCAAGATAGTCATTCAGCCATAACACAAATCCAACTGCCAAACCAGCTTTCAAAAATTTGCCAAAAATGAGGTCATGATTTAACTCCCCAAAAGCTTCCTGAAAGTCGAAAGTTATAAGGACCGGTCCGCAGCAATCTTTTCATGATACATACAGTTTTTGTTTAGCTTATTCATGACCGTTATCAGAACTAATGTGGTTGAGCACGATTTTCTAAATCTATGTTGTTCTGAACCGAATAACTGCACTACTTCGGGACTTCAAAATAATTTTTCAAAAAGTTTTGCAATAAGTCTGAGATCGATCTCAGCTTTTCAACCTTTGTCGGATACACTTCTTGCACATGTGTCCTGATTTTGCTTTTCCATTGTGAGGGAAATTTTCTGTGATCAATTGACGCTTGTTAAATGTCAGTCAGAGGAAGAGCAATGCATTTTTGTAGTTCCTCATAAAGGATAGAAGGAATATATTGCTGTCATCCGATAGTTTCCTTGGCTTTAGTTTTGTCATCACATCCATAACGTCATTGACACAGCCTTCCATACTCCAACCGTCATTAATTATGTCACTGTCTACTTGTCTCAGATACTGCTATTTAGACCAGCTTTGAATTCATCAACAATTTTGGTCATTGTATTTTGGACACCGCCATGTTCGTTTATGCACGCGTGTTATTTCTTTTATCTTTTTCAGTGTGTGAGGCCAGTAGCTTCCAAGGTCCATTGAGTTTATTTTTTATTTCATTGGCCCAAATAGTCTTGCACGTTCGTATACCGCTTCTCTCCTTGATTTTCAGTTGCTCATATCTACTCCAGTTTTTGGCACGGTGTGCAGCCCAACTTCAATAATTTGATATTTAAGAGGGCTGTGCGCTAGCCGCACCTATACACATCGATGCAGCGGGTATGATAACTGGTGCACCGAACGTTTTTGAAAGTTGCGCTTCAACACTTGTTAAATGACAGCCGAATTACAGCCTATAATAGTCATTTAAGACTTCAAAATCTTGAACTTAGGATATGATCTTCATAATAAATGTTCACATTTTCTGGAATTCAATATAAATTTTGTAAAGCACTAAGAAAATCCTAGTAGGACAAAAAAATTTGAAACAGACTTACATAGGCATCTTCTAAAATTCTGTCAATAGATTCTTCAAAACTAAATGTAAACAGAAATGGTAAAGATATACTAAGAATGTAAAACAACCGTATTGCTGTATTGACTAAATTTGTGAGTCAGTGGCGGACGAAGTCTCGATTTTTCAATATGTAAGGAACAGCATATGTTTGATTCTTTTTTCAATATCATGAAAAAATGTAATACCAATACCTGAAAACATGAGGAGATGTAGAAACATTCAAAACAGTGTCACCGCAATCTATGCTAACTACGGATGCAAGGTCATCTCGACATTGTTCGGCTTCAAGTTGTCTGTATGTGATGCTAAAATGTCACCGGATGACGAAAGACATTCAGATAGATCGCTGCCTGCTAGATAGCCGGAATATATCTTAGCAAGAGGTGCAACAGCATGGCACGTAGTGTAGTATTCACTTAAAGATTCCGAAAATTTGAAGTCATGGGAATTGATATTTCGTGACCTAAGATGATTAATGTTCGCCTTTTTTCACATTTCACGTTTCCCGCTCCTATTTTTGGACGATTTATTTTATCTTGATTAAACGCTCGACGTTCTCCCCCCCCCCTATTTTTGGGGAATCAAATAAGGATTCTCATCTGATTGAGGGACGTGCTGCGATCGATCACAAAAAAGATCGACGTTTTCTTTTCCTGTTCATATTTTTTTGGGGAATTTCCATTTTATTCAATCTGGAATTTGGACATCATGAGAGACTTGTCTCAATATTTTAATGCTCTACATTTCCTTTATCTTGCTGATCTTTTTTTGTGAATTTCTGCTCTTTGTTCAAATGATTGAATTCTGCCTTGGTGTTTCACTTTCCAATTGCCTCCCTTGATCTGCACGAGCTTCACCTCGAGCATTGAGTGACGAAAAGTGACGTCGTTTAGTTTCATGTAAGAACACAAGAAAAATCAGTTGGATGATAAGGAATAGGTTTGTGACTTCAGGCTTGTAGAAAAATCAGGAAGCGTTATATCCATCAATCGTTCCAAACTTCCTATACTTGAATTATGTGTCCGGGAAAGCACAAGCTTTCATGAGTTGAAATCAGCAGATCCGTTCTATCATTTCCATCTTAATTTTCAGAAAGCAATAATATAATTTTTAGTTTTTTCAATTGATATGATAAAGAAAGATTTTGATATCATCTTCCTTATAAGTTGAAATTAGTAACATAATATTTTTGTAGTCTTTCGACGCACCGAAATTAATAAGTCGTATGGAAATTTATTTAGCCCATCTAAATGTAGGCTATATTAGATATAAAATATATTTTATCAATTGAGATAAGGCTAGATCGGATAAGTATATTTTGATCATGAATTTTTGGGCGTCGAAAGACTGAAAAGGAATAGTCTCATCTTAGGACAAAATAATAGAATTAGTAGCATTAATGCGGAAAAAGTAGAACTTACACAAATGCTCAGTTGGTGTGAGATATGCCTTCATGGCTTAGTACTTGGTTTTTTATTAACAGACCAAATACGCTTAAGTAAAAGCTTGGGAAAGATAATTGGAAAGTGTGACAAAGAATTGAGTTTGTAAGACTACGATTTGAGATTATGTTAAAACAGCCAAAAGATAATGTTCGACTATGCTGAAAGATTTAAGAAAATGTCTTTCAAAATCAAATTAATGACTATTAGAACATGATGCACATTATCGACCGGTTTCAGTTGGGTGATAGGTAGGTAGATTTCTGGTCCCAATTTCATCAAGGATTCATGCACAATTTGTGCACTTGAATATCTGATGTTTAAATGTACTCTCGGTTCTCTGTTGAATGCTTGTCAAACATTAATAGTTGTATATTAATGCGCCCCTCTATTATTAGCACGAGGAATTTCAGTAGTCAGTCGTACAATTTCTAGGTTCCATTTTTCTGACTCTGTTTAACACTGAGCATTCTTTTGCAGTTCAATCACGCAACATATGTGCAGATTTGCAAGCTTTTTGCTGATCTCGAACGCTTGAGGCGTGACCAAGAGACGCGAGATGCAAATGAACGAAAACGCAAAGCTCAGGAGGCAGAAGAAGAAAAAGAACGCTTGGAACGTGACAAGGAATGGCAGAAAAATTACGAAGAATCTCGTGACGGTCGAATTCATTCTTGGCGTGAATGGAACAAAGCAAAAAAGGCGAAGCGTGTCACAGCGACTTTTAAACCTCCTAAAACAAAGATGGAGCAGCGACCACAGTGATTTCTACATATATCGTATTCAGAAGATTTTACCAGGTTTTGAAAAACACAGTAAAGTGTGATTGGATTGCTCGATCTTTTGTAAATAGACACATTTATGTTTAGGAGCTAATGTCATAAATTGGCACATGAATCATGCATTCTTTGAGTTGGCTAGCTCGGAATGCATTCCATCCAGGAACTTGCCCACTACTTGCAGATTTATGCCTTCTGAAACTGTCTGGGAAGAAAGGCTATTTTGCAAGTTGAAATACGGCTAGGTGTTATTGTAGAAGGTGCGGTGATTCAAGTTAAGGTATATAATGTTTTCAGCAATCCCATGATACTTTTGAAATGAATGGTTCGTTGAAGGAAGACTTATCATAATGACTTCAAACTCTTCTTTTTTAACAATTCTTCTCGCTCTTTAAAAGTCAAATGGAAAGAAAAGTTACTGATGATCGAATTTATTTCACGAATTCATCACTTATTAAAGTCATTAGCATCAAGCATTTTGTATTATCATGGAAAAATCGTAGGAGCTCGCATGATTTAGTTCTGATCAGATAAATTTGAAATATGCCGTTTAATTAAGAAGTCGTTTATAAAATAGATTTATCTGGTTACAACAAACACAGGGAACTAGAGACGTTGCATCTGAGAGTTCGTTACAAACTTAACATAAATATTCTGTTAATGTATTTGAAAAAATGGGTTGGCCCTCATTCTTAGCTTAAAACTGATTATGCATTATTCAAAAGAATGTAATCATGTGTCTTATAGAACGTTAATTCCTTATATAAGACGTGTATAAGGATCCGGATTATACAGCAACTATTTTTCAATGAACAATTCATCTTCAAATCCAATTTATAAAAGAAATTCTTTTAAAGAAATTGATATTTTACAACTCGTATTTGTTACTTAAGAAACTTGAATGAAAAGTAGCAAATAAAGCAAGTCTTGTAGTGTAATATTTCAACTTCTGTAAATTTTTGACGCGCATTGAGAAACTTACATTTCTGCAGAATGTGATCAATAATTTTTTTAACATTTCATCATCCTAATATTTTGGCGAGTGCAGCTTCACACTTTCATTCTCCTTTCCCTTATACCGAAATATTAGGATGATGAATTTTGCAGCGGTGTCCATCCATTCTCTGCTCGCTTTAAGATTGAATTTCTTTTTATAATTTTGTAAATATTGTTGCAAAGTCAGTTAGTTGTTTAAAGTGACACATCTACTAAGCGGAATGAGTCACTGCACTCGGCATGTTCGATTGTCAGAAAAGTTCTTGATGTGTAACTTTCACTGTGTTATGTGCCTTGTTGTTGTACAATTATGAAAATGAGTTTGTACGTGTTACTTTGATAATATTTTACTGATTTCCAAGTAAATTGTCAATGTGATAACTTGCAGTTTTTTCCAGATTCTGGTCTCCTTCCTCATGCAAGAAAAACATGTACATTGTATAAAACATAACCTGGAGTATGTGGGCATTTTCTCTTGCCCGCAGTTTCTGTCAGAATTAATTTTACGGGGAAACTGTCAACATTACTTAATTGTTTGTAAATGTGAATAGTGCATCATATGGATGAAAATAAATTATGTTTTGTACGTGTCTGCTTTTGTACATATATTCCTTGATAAAATGCTACATTGTTTGTTGCTTCTACGCATCCTATTTGCGCCTCCTACAAGTCACTTGTGCATAAGCGCTCCCGAGAAATTTGCATCACAAGACGATTCATTATTTTGATACCAAAAAGTACGAAAAAATCGATGTCGTCAGGCAAAACTGTATGCAGCCTATATGCCTGTAAGTTTCCGTTGAAGTATTTCCAATGATCTGTTCGCATTCGGCAGCACCTGAGAGAGCAAATCCCTCTTTTTAAGAATTCTGTGGGAGAAGAAGTCGAGGCGAGTTCTGATTTTATGACCATGGGTTCGAATGATTTTTGAGTGAAAATGATTACAGGTTCACATGTTGTAATGACAATTTATTGTATTGAACAATCTGCGAGATCCGTATTATGACAATGAGGATTGAAAAGATGAGTGTCTAAGCCGTTTTCCCTCGGTCATCGATCAGTCAAGAATAATAGAGAGAATAAGCATGCATTTGTCAAAAAATCAGAAATACATAAATCACGGAAATTAACTCAAAATCAGGCTCTTTTACAATGTCTGTGAGACCACATATAATTGTAGAAACAGGAAGTCGACAACCCACCGGAAATCTACAACCACAAAAAAATGCTCTAAAAATATTAATACGGACGTTCATAACGTTGACAATAATTATTTGATTAATGTCAGCAACCATGAGCTCAGTCGCAACTGTAGAATTCAAAAGAGAGCTATTTGAAATTCCTATCATGATCGGATGAAAAACAGGAAATCGACATCAATAATAATTAAATCGACTCTCATATCAGATCATAGAGTAAGGTGTGGATTTCCTGGACGTACACGTTGATTTCAATTATTATGGAGCATTTCAGCATAAAATCAAATTCAATTGGAAATAAGGTCAATCCAGGAGAAATGCAGGCAGTCGACTCAGCTCTGATCAACGAATCCGAGACATTGAGGCAAATAAACACAAGCATGTACCTGAAATGATTTCATCGAGCTGTAGACAACTTCAACAAAAAACAAAAACGCAAAACCGGGAAAACTGCACCAGCAAAAAGAGGAGAAGCTACTGGAATTCATTCACTATGCCACATCAACAAAATATTCAGCCCAAGGATATTCTGGACATCATTTGACAATACTTGAGACAGTCAAAGTCTATTTCGAATGAGATTTCATCGAGTTATGTACAACTTCAACATCTGAAACGTGTGAGAGCCGGAAATCAACACACTCAAGACGACAGATAGCTGCATTTTTCAAAGCACTCTACCCCAGCAAAGCATTCAGCTCAGAGATTATCTAGACATCATTTGAAATTACTTGAGACACACATCAGACAGCAAAGTCTATTTCGAATGAGATTTCATCGAGTTATGTACAACTTCAACATCTGAAACGTGTGAGAGTCGGAAATCGACACACTCAAGACGACAGATGGCTGCATTTTTCAAAGCACTCTACCGCAGCAAAGCATTCAGCTCAGAGATTATCTAGACATCATTTGAAATTACTTAGAGACACACATCAGACAGTCAAAGTCTATTTCGAATGAGATTTCATCGAGTTATGTACAACTTCAACATCTGAAACGTGTGAGAGCCGGAAATCAACACACTCAAGACGACAAATAGCTGAATTTATGAAAGCACTCTATCCCAGCAAAGCAGCTCTGAAGCGTGTGAGAGCCGGAAATCAACACACTCAAGACGACAGATAGCTGCATTTTTCAAAGCACTCTACCGCACCAAAGCATTCAGCTCAGAGATTATCTAGACATCATTTGAAATTACTTGAGACACACATCAGACAGTCAAAGTCTATTTCGAATGAGATTTCATCGAGTTATGTACAACTTCAACATCTGAAACGTGTGAGAGTCGGAAATCAACACACTCAAGACGACAGATAGCTGCATTTTTCAAAGCACTCTACCCCAGCAAAGCATTCAGCTCAGAGATTATCTAGACATCATTTGAAATTACTTGAGACACACATCAGACAGTCAAAGTCTATTTCGAATGAGATTTCATCGAGTTATGTACAACTTCAACATCTGAAACGTGTGAGAGCCGGAAATCAACACACTCAAGACGACAGATAGCTGCATTTTTCAAAGCACTCTACCGCAGCAAAGCATTCAGCTCAGAGATTATCTAGACATCATTTGAAATTGCTTGAGACACACATCAGACAGTCAAAGTCTATTTCGAATGAGATTTCATCGAGTTATGTACAACTTCAACATCTGAAACGTGTGAGAGCCGGAAATCAACACACTCAAGACGACAAATAGCTGAATTTATGAAAGCACTCTATCCCAGCAAAGCAGCTCTGAAGCGTGTGAGAGCCGGAAATCAACACACTCAAGACGACAGATAGCTGCATTTTTCAAAGCACTCTACCGCAGCAAAGCATTCAGCTCAGAGATTATCTAGACATCATTTGAAATTACTTGAGACACACATCAGACAGTCAAAGTCTATTTCGAATGAGATTTCATCGAGTTATGTACAACTTCAACATCTGAAACGTGTGAGAGTCGGAAATCGACACACTCAAGACGACAGATGGCTGCATTTTTCAAAGCACTCTACCGCAGCAAAGCATTCAGCTCAGAGATTATCTAGACATCATTTGAAATTACTTAGAGACACACATCAGACAGTCAAAGTCTATTTCGAATGAGATTTCATCGAGTTATGTACAACTTCAACATCTGAAACGTGTGAGAGCCGGAAATCAACACACTCAAGACGACAAATAGCTGAATTTATGAAAGCACTCTATCCCAGCAAAGCAGCTCTGAAGCGTGTGAGAGCCGGAAATCAACACACTCAAGACGACAGATTTTTTTTTTACTGAATTTTCACCCCTAGCACAGCTATGAGCCATGAACGAAGCTAGGCGTTACTCAATGAAAAGTAAAAATTGTATTATTTTAAATAAATAAAATAGAAAAAAACAACAGATCTTCTAATCTGATTAAACTGTCCCCATCAGAAACATGTTCGCACGCCTCTTGAAAGTATCAAGATTGTATTGGTCAGGGAAAGTGGTCTGGGGAAGCTGATTCCAAAGCTGTGCCGTGCGAACAAAAAAGCTTTTCGAGCGACTCACAGTACGTGCGCGTTCTAAGCTCACATTATAGCATGTGAGTGCATTAGCTCTGCGTGTGCTTCTGGAGAAGATCTTAGGTTTGGGTACGCACTCATTTACTGCAGAGCTGCTTCTACCGAAATAGTACCTGTAGAAGAGACTGAGTGAAGCAACATCCCGTCTGACGGAGAGCGGCTGCAACTTGCTAGCAAGTTTTTCACCCATGAGATTCTTGACACGTTTCTCAACCCGTTCAAGGAGGTTAAGATGCGTTTGTGGGGCGCCTGCCCACAGATGACAACAATACTCCATCAGAGGACGAATAGTGGACTTGTAAAGATAGCAGACAGTCTGTGGTGGAAGATAGCTGCTGGCACGATAGAGACTACCAATGCGTTGAGCTGCCTGCTTGCTAATGGATTGGATGTACGGTTTCCATGACAAGTCCTTCGTAACCGCCAATCCAAGGAAGGAGATGGAATCTTGTTCTCTGATCCTATTATCTGACATCTTAATGCTATGATCATCATCTCCTTTAAGTCGTGAGTGCAGAATACTCTGCGTTTTTGAAGGATTGAAGGAAACAAGCCAATTGGCGCCCCATTCTGAGACCCTGCGTAAGTCTTCATTAAGAACGTCGCATAGCTGCTGACGTTGCTGAGTGTTCTTAGCGAGTCGCTCATTGGAATTGAAGAGTGTTGTGTCATCTGCATACATCACCAATTTACTCACTAGGCAGTCTGGGAGGTCGTTGATGTACAGCAGAAAAAGAGTGGGTCCCAAAATTGACCCTTGAGGAACTCCTGCATTGACAAACTTGGTGGAAGACTTTTGGCCATCTAAGACGACAGATATCTGCCGATCACTAAGAAAAGAAGCAAGAAGTTTGTGGAGTTGATTAGCAACTCCATAGGACTTGAGCTTCATAAGGAGTCGCTGATGCCAGACTTTATCGAATGCCTTGGAAATATCCAAGGCAACTGATCTCGTCTCACCTTGTCTGTCAAGGACACGACTCACATGTTCACTGTTCAGTGACATATGAAAGAAGATCTGCAGTTGATCGAGAGTGCCTGAAGCCATACTGTTCTTCTGATAGAAGGTTCTGAGTTTCAAGGAAGTTAACAATGTGTTGGTTAATCACTGCTTCAAAAATCTTGCCAGCAATTGGAAGCAGGCTGATAGGACGGTAACTAGATGGAAGAGATGAGTCAGAACCTTTCTTTGGAAACTGGAACCACGGAAGCTACTTTCCAACAAGAGGGAAACTCACCGGTGGATACACATGTACTGAACAGTTTAGATAAAAGTGGAGAAAGCTCAGGTGAGAGATGCTTGAAGACCGAAACCGGGATGCCATCTGGTCCACTAGACTTAGAGCTATCGAGACCGGCGATGATCTTTTTGACGTTTCGGACTGTGACTGAAGGAGGACTAACTGTCTCATCAGTGCGCGTGGGAATTGGAGGTGGAATTCTACCTCCATCGTCTAATGACGAATTCTTCGCAAACTCTTTGCAAAGAAGCTCGGCTTTGTCTGCTGAGGTTGTCGCCATAGAAGTACTGACTTCGGCATGACGGAGTGCTGGGATGGAGGATTTGTTCCTATTGGTGACACTGTTGTAAATCCTCCAGAAGTCCTTAGAGCCAAGCTTTTGGGTAGCAATGGATTTCCGTACATACAAAGCGTAACGGCTTTTGGCCTGATGTATGGTTTCCTTGCAATATCTACGTGCGGTTTTGTACAATTCAAGATTGCCAGCGCTACTGTCACGCTTATACTTATGGAAAAAGTGGTCACGCTGGCAACTTGCAGCTGCACATTCTGGTGTAAACCAAGGTTGTGAGTGGGGAAAGTACGGTGAGGAATGTAGGCCAACATCCCTATCTGAAGCCACTCTGTCAGTTCTTGCGCCGACTTGTGGACGTTCTCGCTCAGAATCAAATTCTCAGCTTGAACTTGACTAAGAAAAGTGCGGAAGCCACACCAGTCTGCTTTGGAGAATTGATAAACTGTTCTATGGAGGGTGCAGACGGTGTGGAGCAAATTTGTTTGCCAGAAACTGTGATAACACAGTGATCAGACGTGCCGAGGGGAGAAGTAACCTTGTGTGAAAAACAAGTTGGATTTGAGGTGAGAAACAGGTCAAGGAGATATCCAGTATCCCCAGCTCGGTCA
Source organism: Prostheceraeus crozeri (assembly GCA_907163375.1). NCBI lineage: Eukaryota > Metazoa > Platyhelminthes > Polycladida > Euryleptidae > Prostheceraeus > Prostheceraeus crozeri. Next base: position 28,696 of record CAJQUW010012128.1, on the reverse strand, counting down.
GGCACTCTGGTAGGACAAGTGACAATTTGACTAAGGTTGTGAGAGACAGCGAAATCCTGGGCTGCCTGACCGGAGAGATCGGTGGTGCGTGAGTGCACAAGCCAGTCAACATTGTGCACGTTGAAGTCACCAAAAACGGCAACTTCAGCGCTGGGATACTCTTGTAGAAGAGAATCGATCTTGTCAGAAAGAACATTGAAAATATCCGCATTAGTTGATGGAGAGCGTATAGGAAAAATAGAAGAAGTGTGGTCTTCTGCAGCGGCGCAATGAAGGCAAGATACTCATGCCTTGGATCCTCTGAGCTGCGAAGCCTTCTCAAGGGAAGGCTTGTCTTGGCATAGACTCCAAGACCATGACAAGGTGCTTTATCCATCCGGTGAAATATGTATCCATCAGGATGGCTGCATTTTTCAAAGCACTCTACCCCAGCAAGGCATTCAGCTCAGAGATTATCTAGACATCATTTGAAATTGCTTGAGACACACATCAGACAGTCAAAGTCTATTTCGAATGAGATTTCATCGAGTTATGTACAACTTCAACATCTGAAACGTGTGAGAGTCGGAAATCGACACACTCAAGACGACAGATGGCTGCATTTTTCAAAGCACTCTACCCCAGCAAAGCATTCAGCTCAGAGATTATCTAGACATCATTTGAAATTACTTAGAGACACACATCAGACAGTCAAAGTCTATTTCGAATGAGATTTCATCGAGTTATGTACAACTTCAACATCTGAAACGTGTGAGAGCCGGAAATCAACACACTCAAGACGACAAATAGCTGAATTTATGAAAGCACTCTATCCCAGCAAAGCAGCTCTGAAGCGTGTGAGAGCCGGAAATCAACACACTCAAGACGACAGATAGCTGCATTTTTCAAAGCACTCTACCGCAGCAAAGCATTCAGCTCAGAGATTATCTAGACATCATTTGAAATTACTTGAGACACACATCAGACAGTCAAAGTCTATTTCGAATGAGATTTCATCGAGTTATGTACAACTTCAACATCTGAAACGTGTGAGAGCCGGAAATCAACACACTCAAGACGACAAATAGCTGAATTTATGAAAGCACTCTATCCCAGCAAAGCAGCTCTGAAGCGTGTGAGAGCCGGAAATCAACACACTCAAGACGACAGACAGCTGCATTTTTCAAAGCACTCTACCGCAGCAAAGCATTCAGCTCAGAGATTATCTAGACATCATTTGAAATTACTTGAGACACACATCAGACAGTCAAAGTCTATTTCGAATGAGATTTCATCGAGTTATGTACAACTTCAACATCTGAATCGTGTGAGAGCCGGAAATCAACACACTCAAGACGACAGATAGCTGCATTTTTCAAAGCACTCTACCCCAGCAAAGCATTCAGCTCAGAGATTATCTAGACATCATTTGAAATTACTTGAGACACACATCAGACAGTCAAAGTCTATTTCGAATGAGATTTCATCAAGTTATGTACAACTTCAACATCTGAAACGTGTGAGAGTCGGAAATCGACACACTCAAGAAAACAGATAGCTGCATTTTTCAAAGCACTCTACCGCAGCAAAGCATTCAGCTCAGAGATTATCTAGACATCATTTGAAATTGCTTGAGACACACATCAGACAGTCAAAGTCTATTTCGAATGAGATTTCATCGAGTTATGTACAACTTCAACATCTGAAACGTGTGAGAGCCGGAAATCAACACACTCAAGACGACAGATAGCTGCATTTTTCAAAGCACTCTACCCCAGCAAGGCATTCAGCTCAGAGATTATCTAGACATCATTTGAAATTGCTTGAGACACACATCAGACAGTCAAAGTCTATTTCGAATGAGATTTCATCGAGTTATGTACAACTTCAACATCTGAAACGTGTGAGAGCCGGAAATCAACACACTCAAGACGACAAATAGCTGAATTTATGAAAGCACTCTATCCCAGCAAAGCAGCTCTGAAGCGTGTGAGAGCCGGAAATCAACACACTCAAGACGACAGATTTTTTTTTTTTACTGAATTTTCACCCCTAGAACAGCTATGAGCCATGAACGAAGCTAGGCGTTACTCAATGAAAAGTAAAAATTGTATTATTTTAAATAAATAAAATAGAAAAAAACAACAGATCTTCTAATCTGATTAAACTGTCCCCATCAGAAACATGTTCGCACGCCTCTTGAAAGTATCAAGATTGTATTGGTCAGGGAAAGTGGTCTGGGAAGCTGATTCCAAAGCTGTGCCGTACGAACAAAAAAGCTTTTCGAGCGACTCACAGTACGTGCGCGTTCTAAGCTCACATTATAGCATGTGAGTGCATTAGCTCTGCGTGTGCTTTGGAGAAGATCTTAGGTTTGGGTACGCACTCATTTACTGCAGAGCTGCTTCTACCGAAATAGTACCTGTAGAAGAGACTGAGTGAAGCAACATCCCGTCTGACGGAGAGCGGCTGCAACTTGCTAGCAAGTTTTTCACCCATGAGATTCTTGACACGTTTCTCAACCCGTTCAAGGAGGTTAAGATGCGTTTGTGGGGCGCCTGCCCACAGATGACAACAATACTCCATCAGAGGACGAATAGTGGACTTGTAAAGATAGCAGACAGTCTGTGGTGGAAGATAGCTGCTGGCACGATAGAGACTACCAATGCGTTGAGCTGCCTGCTTGCTAATGGATTGGATGTACGGTTTCCATGACAAGTCCTTCGTAACCGCCAATCCAAGGAAGGAGATGGAATCTTGTTCTCTGATCCTATTATCTGACATCTTAATGCTATGATCATCATCTCCTTTAAGTCGTGAGTGCAGAATACTCTGCGTTTTTGAAGGATTGAAGGAAACAAGCCAATTGGCGCCCCATTCTGAGACCCTGCGTAAGTCTTCATTAAGAACGTCGCATAGCTGCTGACGTTGCTGAGTGTTCTTAGCGAGTCGCTCATTGGAATTGAAGAGTGTTGTGTCATCTGCATACATCACCAATTTACTCACTAGGCAGTCTGGGAGGTCGTTGATGTACAGCAGAAAAAGAGTGGGTCCCAAAATTGACCCTTGAGGAACTCCTGCATTGACAAACTTGGTGGAAGACTTTTGGCCATCTAAGACGACAGATATCTGCCGATCACTAAGAAAAGAAGCAAGAAGTTTGTGGAGTTGATTAGCAACTCCATAGGACTTGAGCTTCATAAGGAGTCGCTGATGCCAGACTTTATCGAATGCCTTGGAAATATCCAAGGCAACTGATCTCGTCTCACCTTGTCTGTCAAGGACACGACTCACATGTTCAGTGACATATGAAAGAAGATCTGCAGTTGATCGAGAGTGCCTGAAGCCATACTGTTCTTCTGATAGAAGGTTCTGAGTTTCAAGGAAGTTAACAATGTGTTGGTTAATCACTGCTTCAAAAATCTTGCCAGCAATTGGAAGCAGGCTGATAGAACGGTAACTAGATGGAAGAGATGAGTCAGAACCTTTCTTTGGAACTGGAACCACGGAAGCTACTTTCCAACAAGAGGGAAACTCACCGGTGGATACACATGTACTGAACAGTTTAGATAAAAGTGGAGAAAGCTCAGGTGGAGAGATGCTTGAAGACCGAAACCGGGATGCCATCTGGTCCACTAGACTTAGAGCTATCGAGACCGGCGATGATCTTTTTGACGTTTCGGACTGTGACTGAAGGAGGACTAACTGTCTCATCAGTGCGCGTGGGAATTGGAGGTGGAATTCTACCTCCATCGTCTAATGACGAATTCTTCGCAAACTCTTTGCAAAGAAGCTCGGCTTTGTCTGCTGAGGTTGTCGCCATAGAAGTACTGACTTCGGCATGACGGAGTGCTGGGATGGAGGATTTGTTCCTATTGGTGACACTGTTGTAAATCCTCCAGAAGTCCTTAGAGCCAAGCTTTTGGGTAGCAATGGATTTCCGTACATACAAAGCGTAACGGCTTTTGGCCTGATGTATGGTTTCCTTGCAATATCTACGTGCGGTTTTGTACAATTCAAGATTGCCAGCGCTACTGTCACGCTTATACTTATGGAAAAAGTGGTCACGCTGGCAACTTGCAGCTGCACATTCTGGTGTAAACCAAGGTTGTGAGTGGGGCTTCATTTGGAAAGTACGGTGAGGAATGTAGGCCAACATCCCTATCTGAAGCCACTCTGTCAGTTCTTGCGCCGACTTGTGGACGTTCTCGCTCAGAATCAAATTCTCAGCTTGAACTTGACTAAGAAAAGTGCGGAAGCCACACCAGTCTGCTTTGGAGAATTGATAAACTGTTCTATGGAAGGGTGCAGACGGTGTGGAGCAAATTTGTTTGCCAGAAACTGTGATAACACAGTGATCAGACGTGCCGAGGGGAGAAGTAACCTTGTGTGAAAAACAAGTTGATTTGAGGTGAGAAACAGGTCAAGGAGATATCCAGTATCCCCAGCTCGGTCAGGCACTCTGGTATGACAAGTGACAATTTGACTAAGGTTGTGAGAGACAGCGAAATCCTGGCTGCCTGACCGGAGAGATCGGTGGTGCGTGAGTGCACAAGCCAGTCAACATTGTGCACGTTGAAGTCACCAAAAACGGCAACTTCAGCGCTGGGATACTCTTGTAGAAGAGAATCGATCTTGTCAGAAAGAACATTGAAAATATCCGCATTAGTTGATGGAGAGCGGTATAGGAAAAATAGAAGAAGTGTGGTCTTCTGCAGCGGCGCAATGAAGGCAAGATACTCATGCCTTGGATCCTCTGAGCTGCGAAGCCTTCTCAAGGGAAGGCTTGTCTTGGCATAGACTCCAAGACCATGACAAGGTGCTTTATCCATCCGGTGAAATATGTATCCATCAGGATGGCTGCATTTTTCAAAGCACTCTACCCCAGCAAGGCATTCAGCTCAGAGATTATCTAGACATCATTTGAAATTGCTTGAGACACACATCAGACAGTCAAAGTCTATTTCGAATGAGATTTCATCGAGTTATGTACAACTTCAACATCTGAAACGTGTGAGAGCCGGAAATCAACACACTCAAGACGACAAATAGCTGAATTTATGAAAGCACTCTATCCCAGCAAAGCAGCTCTGAAGCGTGTGAGAGCCGGAAATCGACACACTCAAGACGACAGATGGCTGCATTTTTCAAAGCACTCTACCGCAGCAAAGCATTCAGCTCAGAGATTATCTAGACATCATTTGAAATTACTTAGAGACACACATCAGACAGTCAAAGTCTATTTCGAATGAGATTTCATCGAGTTATGTACAACTTCAACATCTGAAACGTGTGAGAGTCGGAAATCAACACACTCAAGACGACAGATGGCTGCATTTTTCAAAGCACTCTACCCCAGCAAAGCATTCAGCTCAGAGATTATCTAGACATCATTTGAAATTACTTGAGACACACATCAGACAGTCAAAGTCTATTTCGAATGAGATTTCATCAAGTTATGTACAACTTCAACATCTGAAACGTGTGAGAGTCGGAAATCGACACACTCAAGAAAACAGATAGCTGCATTTTTCAAAGCACTCTACCGCAGCAAAGCATTCAGCTCAGAGATTATCTAGACATCATTTGAAATTGCTTGAGACACACATCAGACAGTCAAAGTCTATTTCGAATGAGATTTCATCGAGTTATGTACAACTTCAACATCTGAAACGTGTGAGAGCCGGAAATCAACACACTCAAGACGACAAATAGCTGAATTTATGAAAGCACTCTATCCCAGCAAAGCAGCTCTGAAGCGTGTGAGAGCCGGAAATCAACACACTCAAGACGACAGATTTTTTTTTTTACTGAATTTTCACCCCTAGCACAGCTATGAGCCATGAACGAAGCTAGGCGTTACTCAATGAAAAGTAAAAATTGTATTATTTTAAATAAATAAAATAGAAAAAAACAACAGATCTTCTAATCTGATTAATCTGTCCCCATCATAAACATGTTCACACGCCTCTTGAAAGTATCAAGATTGTATTGGTCAGGGAAAGTGGTCTGGGGAAGCTGATTCCAAAGCTGTGCCGTACGAACAAAAAAGCTTTTCGAGCGACTCACAGTACGTGCGCGTTCTAAGCTCACATTATAGCATGTGAGTGCATTAGCTCTGCGTGTGCTTCTGGAGAAGATCTTAGGTTTGGGTACGCACTCATTTACTGCAGAGCTGCTTCTACCGAAATAGTACCTGTAGAAGAGACTGAGTGAAGCAACATCCCGTCTGACGGAGAGCGGCTGCAACTTGCTAGCAAGTTTTTCACCCATGAGATTCTTGACACGTTTCTCAACCCGTTCATGGAGGTTAAGATGCGTTTGTGGGGCGCCTGCCCACAGATGACAAACAATACTCCATCAGAGGACGAATAGTGGACTTGTAAAGATAGCAGACAGTCTGTGGTGGAAGATAGCTGCTGGCACGATAGAGACTACCAATGCGTTGAGCTGCCTGCTTGCTAATGGATTGGATGTACGGTTTCCATGACAAGTCCTTCGTAACCGCCAATCCAAGGAAGGAGATGGAATCTTGTTCTCTGATCCTATTATCTGACATCTTAATGCTATGATCATCATCTCCTTTAAGTCGTGAGTGCAGAATACTCTGCGTTTTTGAAGGATTGAAGGAAACAAGCCAATTGGCGCCCCATTCTGAGACCCTGCGTAAGTCTTCATTAAGAACGTCGCATAGCTGCTGACGTTGCTGAGTGTTCTTAGCGAGTCGCTCATTGGAATTGAAGAGTGTTGTGTCATCTGCATACATCACCAATTTACTCACTAGGCAGTCTGGGAGGTCGTTGATGTACAGCAGAAAAAGAGTGGGTCCCAAAATTGACCCTTGAGGAACTCCTGCATTGACAAACTTGGTGGAAGACTTTTGGCCATCTAAGACGACAGATATCTGCCGATCACTAAGAAAAGAAGCAAGAAGTTTGTGGAGTTGATTAGCAACTCCATAGGACTTGAGCTTCATAAGGAGTCGCTGATGCCAGACTTTATCGAATGCCTTGGAAATATCCAAGGCAAACTGATCTCGTCTCACCTTGTCTGTCAAGGACACGACTCACATGTTCAGTGACATATGAAAGAAGATCTGCAGTTGATCGAGAGTGCCTGAAGCCATACTGTTCTTCTGATAGAAGGTTCTGAGTTTCAAGGAAGTTAACAATGTGTTGGTTAATCACTGCTTCAAAAATCTTGCCAGCAATTGGAAGCAGGCTGATAGGACGGTAACTAGATGGAAGAGATGAGTCAGAACCTTTCTTTGGAACTGGAACCACGGAAGCTACTTTCCAACAAGAGGGAAACTCACCGGTGATGCACATGTACTGAACAGTTTAGATAAAAGTGGAGAAAGCTCAGGTGAGAGATGCTTGAAGACCGAAACCGGGATGCCATCTGGTCCACTAGACTTAGAGCTATCGAGACCGGCGATGATCTTTTTGACGTTTCGGACTGTGACTGAAGGAGGACTAACTGTCTCATCAGTGCGCGTGGGAATTGGAGGTGAATTCTACCTCCATCGTCTAATGACGAATTCTTCGCAAACTCTTTGCAAAGAAGCTCGGCTTTGTCTGCTGAGGTTGTCGCCATAGAAGTACTGACTTCGGCATGACGGAGTGCTGGGATGGAGGATTTGTTCCTATTGGTGACACTGTTGTAAATCCTCCAGAAGTCCTTAGAGCCAAGCTTTTGGGTAGCAATGGATTTCCGTACATACAAAGCGTAACGGCTTTTGGCCTGATGTATGGTTTCCTTGCAATATCTACGTGCGGTTTTGTACAATTCAAGATTGCCAGCGCTACTGTCACGCTTATACTTATGGAAAAAGTGGTCACGCTGGCAACTTGCAGCTGCACATTCTGGTGTAAACCAAGGTTGTGAGTGGGGCTTCATTTGGAAAGTACGGTGAGGAATGTAGGCCAACATCCCTATCTGAAGCCACTCTGTCAGTTCTTGCGCCGACTTGTGGACGTTCTCGCTCAGAATCAAATTCTCAGCTTGAACTTGAATAAGAAAAGTGCGGAAGCCACACCAGTCTGCTTTGGAGAATTGATAAACTGTTCTATGGAAGGGTGCAGACGGTGTGGAGCAAATTGGTTTGCCAGAAACTGTGATAACACAGTGATCAGACGTGCCGAGGGGAGAAGTAACCTTGTGTGAAAAACAAGTTGGATTTGAGGTGAGAAACAGGTCAAGGAGATATCCAGTATCCCCAGCTCGGTCAGGCACTCTGGTAGGACAAGTGACAATTTGACTAAGGTTGTGAGAGACAGCGAAATCCTGGGCTGCCTGACCGGAGAGATCGGTGGTGCGTGAGTGCACAAGCCAGTCAACATTGTGCACGTTGAAGTCACCAAAAACGGCAACTTCAGCGCTGGGATACTCTTGTAGAAGAGAATCGATCTTGTCAGAAAGAACATTGAAAATATCCGCATTAGTTGATGGAGAGCGGTATAGGAAAAATAGAAGAAGTGTGGTCTTCTGCAGCGGCGCAATGAAGGCAAGATACTCATGCCTTGGATCCTCTGAGCTGCGAAGCCTTCTCAAGGGAAGCTTGTCTTGGCATAGACTCCAAGACCATGACAAGGTGCTTTATCCATCCGGTGAAATATGTATCCATCAGGATGGCTGCATTTTTCAAAGCACTCTACCCCAGCAAGGCATTCAGCTCAGAGATTATCTAGACATCATTTGAAATTGCTTGAGACACACATCAGACAGTCAAAGTCTATTTCGAATGAGATTTCATCGAGTTATGTACAACTTCAACATCTGAAACGTGTGAGAGCCGGAAATCAACACACTCAAGACGACAGATGGCTGCATTTTTCAAAGCACTCTACCGCAGCAAAGCATTCAGCTCAGAGATTATCTAGACATCATTTGAAATTACTTGAGACACACATCAGACAGTCAAAGTCTATTTCGAATGAGATTTCATCGAGTTATGTACAACTTCAACATCTGAAATGTATTTTTAAGAATTTGTCTTGCATCATTTGGAATATTAAATTCAATTTTGAAATTCGATTTCGCTGCTGAATTCATGATGAGACTTGCGCTTTACATAATTTGCTGTCTTCTGATGACAGCATGTGTTATTAATGCAATGTTTAAGGAACATTTAATCGGTGAGTATGCGAGCCTTCTGTTTACATTTTCATGGAGGATCTAGAGGAATATTCATGTTGTGTATTCGTTTATTTAAATTTTACTAACATACAGTTGGATATTGAATTGACACTTATCACCGAGTTCGAATCTACTTTCGTGCAATCCTCGCATAGAACGGATATCTCCTATGTCGACTGCATGCACTAAACGGCACCGCCGAGCAGTCAGCCATTCACGAATTCTTGGAAATCATGAGCACACGCGCGCGTGATCTCGGTCTGTGATTGGGCGAGGAAAGTAATTATTTCTGTAGAGGTTGAATCAAGTCAATGTTTGCGATTGTTAGTGCCATCCATGGGCCAACAATTGAAAAATGATTGAAATATGGCGATAGTTTTTGAAAGAAGTGTTGCTGCCCAGAAATTTAGGGGAATCTGAAGTCTTTTAGAGAATTTTTCGAAAAATGTCCTTCAGACATGGTCAAATGTCACACAGCGTTAATTAAAATACAATATTTTTCTTAAAATATCCGCACGTATGTATTCCTTCTGTTACTGTGAGTTTCTCCAAGCATTTTTCTCTGAAGTGGTCTCTACAACAAAACTGACAGTATTTTTACCTACCAGAAGACGCGTGAATTCATGAAATGCTGAGACTCAAAATGTCGAATAAAAGTAAATTTTGATGTGATACGGGGATGATATCTGCAGAAAGCTCAATCCCTCTCAGATCGATGACAAGTAGTTATATCCATAGGTTGTGACCTTGTCAGATATTGACAACTTATTGAACAAGTGCTATCTCTTTTATAACAGTCTCCTACTAGTCTTTATCATCTCAATTACAATTCCCAACCTATCAGATGCTTAAATACCTAATTTACTTTATCACAAGCATCCCAGGAAACTAGTCGTCACACAATGTTCAAGAATGTTCCAGTTTTTAACTAGGAATATACGTTGGTTCAAACGTGCCGATTGGGTGACCTTTTATTGTTGCGCTGATGGGTGGATAACTCAGCTCATATAATAAAATCAAACTCGGCGGATAAGAACAAACCAGTATTGTCAGAGCTAGCATACTATCTCCCTAAAACACAGGGAGAGGAGTAATGATCTCCAGATGCAGTACACCGACGAAATACGCTTAACCCTTTCGCATCAGTTGACACGGATGCTAATGCATAGCAGATCAATGTGATCGCGCTCCCTAACATTCGACAGACAATATGATTGGCGGTGCCCGTCACGTTGATAATGTTATGCAATTTATGTAACGAAATTGTGTGTCTCAATGCAAAGATTCAGGTTTATATATTTGATTAAAGTTCACTGAGTTGATGAAGCTAACAATCTTGTTGCATTTTACTAAATCACTCACTATTTTAATTGAAATGGCTTCGCAAAGACCACGGAGAAATGTATTCATGGCTGCGATTCGAAACTTAGGTTTTGATGATGCGGCTGTCGGTACTGATGATGGTGAAAGCGGTAGTGATGAAATATCGACGTCTGACAGTGAAGATGAGAAAATAACATCATATTTAACTCCCTGACATAGTTGGCATTTTGTAACTTGGTGAAAACGATCACAGACCAGAACCTTTGCCTGAGTTTACAGGATTGACCGGCTTGAATCCGTCGATACAATGTGCAGAAAACGCAGACGACAATCCTTTTTTATCAATCTCTTTTTAACAGATGAAATATTTTCTACTTTGAAACTGTGGTCGAATAATATTGTGTTTGACAGCGTACGATGAGGGTGAAGGTTCGAGCATGGAGAAAGATGCATTACGGAAACAGACTTTACAAAATGCTGCATTTCTGTTTGCCATGGCTCTGAACAAGAGACCGACCATAAAGTCGTGTTGGAGTTTTTAAACCCAAGTCTCGTCCTTCGTTACAATACCAATATGGGAGTTGTCGACTTGTTGGATGCCTCTATGCATCACTACAACTTTAACAGGAAATCCTGCACATGGTATTACGGATTGCATCTGATTCATATAATTCATAGAAATTCTTGCATAGTTTACCGGCATCCAGGTGGAAATGTGACATACCTCGGCTACACCATCGAAAACTATCGGATATTGGATATCTCAAAGGTGGTGTACAAGACAGTGTACATGGAGGTCGTCCTCGTTTAACAGCGGTGCCAGCAAATCCTCAGCTAGATCACTATCCATCAAAAATTACCACACGTGTAGGAAATCCATTATCTTCCAAAAGATGTCGAGTCTGTTATTTGGAAGCCCTAGCACTGTGCTTGGAACAGTTCGCTTTGCCTAATCATTATTGAAATTTACATGAAAAAATACAGTTGACGCATGCATCAGGTGGCGCTCTATCCGACGTGCACTATGGGTCTAATCAATTTTAACTTGATCATCTTGTGTAAATATTGTGCCAGGTTTATTCCCAAGCGGAAAAATAATGCACAAGCAGCGGTAAAAGTCAGTAATATAGGCCAATATATTTAACACATACACAGTAATATGATTGGTTAATATCACAAATTATCGAAATTATGGTTATACATTCTTCAACGCAGTTGTGGTCTTAATGTACTTGACTGAAAATTTTGGAAACTAGATTCCTATAACCATAGATGACAAGAAAGAAACATGCCGGCACTCAACTTATAAAATACATCCGCTCTATTCAGTGATCATACCTACGAAATTTATCCAGAAACTTGAATTACATACAGTAGGTCTACCTACAACTGTTGAGAAATAAACCAATCATGTTACAGCTTGCGAATAACCTCACACGATTATTTCGCACATTTTATACGGATTAACATGAAAGCCTGAATTTCTTTATTCAGACGGGAATCATAATAATCATGAATAACTAATTTTCTAGAACCTTAATTCAATACACGAAAACTGCAATTGCGTTGAAAAGAGTAGATTGTTGCAAAATGTAGAGTTTGATGTTCTGCGATATCAGCCAATCAGTGGAGTTTGAGAATATTCACAGATACGTAGTAGTTTCCATACTCGCACGGTTTTAACAAGGAAATAAACTTTGCCTTCAAAATATCGAATACAATCGTACAAAAGCATCATTTCATGCTCTTTTTAAAAGCAATGGAGTCCAAGCATTGACGGTAAATGTAGCCTCTCCCTCCCTTACCACAGGGAACTAGCATGCTCAATACAATAAACAAAAATCTGATAAAAGCGGAATGACTTTACGTAAGATTGCCTCATGAGTTTGATCAGAAGTCAAGATGTTCAGAGAATTTCGTAAAGTCTATAGTTTCTCACAAATGGTAATAGTATCTTGTTGATGACAAACATGTTGAGTTTAATTCAATTTACCGTAATTTCGTGCTCCACATATAATCATGTGGTAGCTATTTCAGCGGATGTATTGGCCTATATCCTAACGTCTGCATGTGTAAACCTGTTTACATCATGTTCATGACATGCCAAAGTACTGATGACAGTAGAATACCAATAATGACAATATCTGTAATCAACTTTCTACTTGGTGCATACTAAAAGCATTTTACTGCTTATGATAACGCTGAAGTATGTCTCTCACACGAACATTTGCTAAGCAACCACAAAGAAGAAAAATATCAGTCAAATATCATATCATCACCACAACGGTTTGTAACACTCATCTCATTGATGGGATTTCAGAAACCACGGGTAGTTATGCGCTCTATTAGACCATGCACAATTAATAACGATAAACGCGTTAGTTTCACATTATTGCGAAATATCAAATAATTCGGGATTTTGTTTTACCGACCTTAATTCTAAATGCCGTAGTCAAACAATACAAAAATTTGTAAGGTTGTCGATTTACTGTACAAAAGTCAACTATACTCTGCTGCTTTATTCTACAATATTTTTGCATGGAAGTAAACAATTCCCTTGCATAAACATCTATCTCGTGATTGATATGTAGACCTTTGGAAAAAAGCTAATGACGACGCAGAAAACTTGATCTCTAGTTATCGGAAATCGACACCGGTTGTTGATTTCCGAAAGTTGTCAATTTGTAGGCTCTGATATTGTAAAAGTTGTAGATTTCCGCTCTTACAAGTGCACTATAGGCCTACAAGAGCTGACATAGCAGTGAAACAATTTTGTCGACGGTAATATTGTCCTTCAGTGTGGTACTGATGCACGACAATTATTTCGGTATGAAGCAATCGAAAATAGAGGATGACATTCGTTTTGATATCTATCAAATAGTTGTAGGCAAAGACTATGTAATATTCAAAGACTAAAAACTCTCCTTCTCTGTATGTTAAGCTTTTGGAAACAACTTATTTGTCCTCAACGAAGATATCGGATAATTTTAACACATTAGAAGATAGAAGCGACCACGGATATTTTTGTACTCATCACAGATATACACAGTTTCCAAATTTTCTACGAGTTTACAGTCTTTACATCTTCCACTGTCTTTGGTTGTAGGACCAAGTCACGGCGTGTAGAGTGGAATTTTATTATGTTGTTATTGCAATTAATGACATCAGATCTGAAACATCTAATTTTCCATGCACAACAAAGAAATGACCTAGTGATGTTGTTCATCATTTGAAAAAAGCCCGACTATGCCCGATAGAATCCCGAATAGTCTATACAATATTGAAGCACGACTCCCATATAAAATTATCCAAAGCTTATCATGTTATTAGGATCTCAGTACTCTGACATTATACGTGTGTACTAGGAGCCTAGCGGTAATCTAGGTAAGTCCGTTCCTAAATGTAGAAGGAAAAAGACGGACAAGCGTGTTGTGTCGATTCTGTTTCTATTTGATTACTCAGTCAGCATTCAATTAATGAGACACGGTCTCAGCTGTATAGTCACATTTTCACTAATAATGACGTCAAAGGCAGAGCTGGGAAGAGAGGAGATGTCGCGATCAATTATTAAGGCAGCAGAATGACGTCACACACAACAGACCACAGCAAAGCCGGCAACACAAAGAGAGAGAGAGGGGGAACACAAGCAGAAGACATCATGCATCCTTGGACAAAACATGACTGCATACACTAAAGCTGCGCGTTCAATCAAATGAATTAAATTGTGTCAATTTGTCTAGCGGACGATTCCATGTTTAAGATGGAGGCGGACTTTTTATGAAGTTCATAAAATGTCATGCTTGTTTGTTACAGCGCATCGCACAAAAGCAACCCTTCTTGACACTGCCTTATCAAACAGCTTCATAAATGTACCTGGGTACATGCGCTAAAAAATGCTTCGGCAATTAAGACCAGGGCAGGCCCTATATATCATTCGATCATCAAAATATGATTGAGGACACAGGAGATTTTAAACAATTTGTGTTTCGTCAGCTAGCCTCTGATTGAATGACATGACAGGAAGAGTTGACGTTGCGGAGAAAACACAAATCCTACATTCTTTCCGTCACAGAGCTGCCGATTCACCTCTGCTTGATACATGAACTCTTCATTCGAGGTTCCAAGAAACTCTAAAACAACATTTATAAAAACGAGAGTGCTTTTCAGGATGAAAACCGTGAACAGGGGAAGGTGGGGCAAAGATTGGACCGGGGAAAAGGTTCGATACGACTCTACAGAAAAAACTAAAGCAAGATACAAAATTAAGTTTAGAATTAAGTCAGGGGTGCATCATCAATGGGAAGTCTTCATACTGAAAGATTAAACTTTTTCTCTTCGTGGTTCTGGTACAGCGTTGTCACAAGCGATTTGGCTGATATTTTGTAAATCTTGAGTTTCCTTTGGCGTAGGATTTTTTATGAATAAAATATCTTTTATTGATTGCTATGTCAGATGATATGTAAACTCCATAACTTTGGGCAATCGATTCATGCAATAGATCAACCTCAATTGCTCATATAAAAGTATGATAATCAAATTCAAAATTATATGAACTTGGGGATAATTATTGGATTTTGTCTCTGGGTAAAGATTGGATTCGAATGATCAGAGACTATTTATTAACTGTAAATTACTTAAAATAACAGGCTTAAATGTAAGTTCGTATGCCATTTGTCATTTGATTTGCTGAACTGCTAATAATTGTTGAATTGTAAGGATCACAAGGTAGACCTATGGGACTAATTATAGACATAAAATAGAAGCTTTGCACTGTTGAGTGTTGGGCTACTGATTGTATGAATCGCAAGAATTAATCTAACATGCATAATCTCACGACATTGCGTCACTACTTTACAGACATCTATGTTGATACACTGTCATGTCAACGATATCTCAAAAAGTGAACGTATTGATCCCAGACGTCGATTGAGAAGCTATGTATGTCGCCGGTGCGTGTGTCTGTCTGTCATTCGCAATGATTTTAGTCATTCGCCTTTGCATTGTGAATCATTCCATCATGCGAATCATCAAAATAACTGACCGAATTGTTGGGATCTGTAAAGTGCACTTTATTTGCTTCGTTGCAGCTTCGATTGCTTGTGTTATTGATCCATTGATTTTCTAGTGTCTAATTCTGACGCCATGATCCGTAATTACGTGAAGAAGAATAAACTCCATTGAAACGATACGAGAAGGACTTCGACTGGTTCAACAGGAAGGAAAAACTGTAGCAGAAGCTGCACGAATTGTGGTAATGATTCATGAGACTCTTCGACTCTTCGTTGTCGGTAAGCGAACATTATCAGATGAAAAACTTTATTGGAAGTAGGCCGGTCTTCAGTGCAAATGAGAAGATGCTGGCTGACCATGTTAAAACAATGGCTGCTATGTTTCACGCCGTACGGCTTAACCTCAGTACAAGTTCGAGAATTGGCCTTTGACTTTGCCAAGGAGAACCAATTTCAAATGCCACAATCTTGGAGTCAGAACAGGAAGGCAGGCGTAGATTGGCTTCAATTATTTATGAAGCGCAATAAGTTATCTCTTCGCACTCCTGAGGCTACTTCATTAGCACGAGTGCAAGGCTTCAATCGCACGGCTGTAGAACTATTCTTCAAAAATTTGTAGTTGTTGATGAGGAGGCACAGTTTTAGTCCGGCCAACATTTACAATCTTGACGAGACAGGTGTTACTATTGTGCCAGGCCGGACCTCCCCAAAGTAATATCTCAAAGGGGTCAGAAGCAAGTGGGTCAAGTAACTGGGTCGAAACGAGGTGTATTGATCATCGCTACATGTGCCGTGAATGCAAGGCTCATCTATTCCTCCATTCTTCGTGATTCCTCGTCAACGATGGCAATTGCATTTTTTGAATAATGCTCCGACGGGTTCAGGAGGGACTGCAAGTCTGTCAGGATGGCAAACCAGTGATTCATTCATACTTTATTTGGATCATTTCATTGACTACGTCAAACCATCATCGGAGAAGAAAGTTCTATTGATCAAGGACAATCACGAAAGTCGTGCATCATTGGCAGCTATAAATCGCTGTCGCGAAGTTGGGATAGTGATTTTGACTGTTCCACCGCACACCAGCTCAAGGCTTCAGCCATTGGACGTCTCTGTCTTTGGGACTTTCAAGAGTGCCTACAATCGTGGCTTGGCAGATTGGTCAGTCACCAATCCCGGTATGCGGCCAAATATCTATAATATCCCGGCCATTTTTAATCAAGCATTTGAAAGGACATTCACGCCAATTAATATCACGAAGGGATTCAAATTGACAGGAATCTATCCATTCGATTCCAATCCCTTCAGTGACGAAGACTTCGCGCCCTCCGAAGCTCTAATACCTACTTTCAATCTGTCGAATAATACTCAGGCAGTTGGTGAAAACATGAGTCCCGAAGAAACCACCGAAGTAGCAAGCGTCTTCACAACGCCAGAAATGATACGACCAAAGCCAAAAGTAATTTTCTCCGAGATGAAAAAAGGTCGAGCAAAAGGAAGTTCGAAAGTCCTTACCGATAGTCCTGAAAGGAAGGCCGTAGAAGAACGAGAATTGAAAAGAAAAGAAAAAGTGAAGAAGAGAAAGGCTGACAAACGATCTGATTTTATCCCAAAAAAGAAAATGTTGTTAACGAATGAAGTATCTAGGATTGCGCAAGGTGATCGCCCAGGCACGTCAGGATCGTCTCCAGGGGTCTCTCTACCTCTTCTGTTTGACTCCGCCGAAGATGATGATTTACACCACGATAAGGACAATCTCACAGTTCAATCTGGATGTTCTTGCTTCAATAGAATCGTCAAAAAGAGGTAAGAAGAATTTCGTCGGTGTTGTTGTTGAGATTGCTGGAAATGAGTTCAAAATCAAGTTCTTAAAGCCGAATAAAACGATGCCTTCTGCATTCATTTTTCCGGAGGTCGCTGATATATCATTTGTCAAATTTCATGAGATTATACACAAGCCAAGTCCTCCTTGCGTAGGAACGACTAGCCGAACGAAAGGTATTCTTTACTTCAATGAAGATATGACTGCCTTTAACGTAGTTTGGTAATGACGGAAATTGAGACATGACGTGAAAATTGTTTAATTTGTTTACTGATTTTCGATGAATTGAAATAATTTCGTAATTCGATGTTTATAGATACTTCTCTGTCATGGATTTCATGCTGTTGTTGAAAATACATTTCATGTTGAATGCACAAAATCGATTTTTTTATAATATTCAATGTTTGATCATAATGGAATGGAAAATTCTTTCGGGTCAAAATGGTTTATAAGCTCAGTAATAGCCCAATGTAAAGCTTACTGTCTATTTATTTTCGTTGTTAAAAATACATGACAACATATTTGCGATAATAGCAATAATCTAGAAAACTATACTGAGTATCGCACATAAAAATCGAAACTGTTTTATATCCAACCTTTACCCCAGGGTGTTCCAACCTTTGCCCCGTATGTGGGGCAAAGATTGGATAATTTCTACTATTATTAAATGCCTTGTATGATTATGAGAAAACTAGTACAAAACTGCAATACCCTACACAGATGTTCTCCATACTCCAAATATACAGGAAAAATTGAAGTAATGCGGAAAGATGTTTATTCCGTGTTCTAGAATTATGAAACACATTTTTTCCAACCTTTACCCCATCTTCCTCTATAGCCTAATGCGGCGGATGTGTTCTAGATCATCACTTTTGAACAATTGGAAGCCGTGAAGCCTTCATAACACGCTAGGCTGCTGTCGCGTAGAAGGCTTTACGCAAGTATGCATTCCCGGCTAACAATCCTACGTAGCTGATACGTAGCAATCGGTGCCAAACGTTCCAAAGCGTAGCGTAGCAAGTTGGTTGGTGGCAGTACGCAGCTACGTAGCTAATGATACTTATCCTACACTTACAGCATATTTTCAGCGCTTTTAACGTTTTGCCTATATGAGCGTTGCTGCTCGGTTGCCTCTACGTAGCAAATGCGTCGTGGATACGTAGCAGTCGATAGCTGCTCGGTT
This sequence comes from Prostheceraeus crozeri, assembly GCA_907163375.1. Lineage (NCBI taxonomy): Eukaryota > Metazoa > Platyhelminthes > Polycladida > Euryleptidae > Prostheceraeus > Prostheceraeus crozeri. The sequence goes on along the minus strand of CAJQUW010012128.1, from coordinate 10,242 downwards.
GCTTCCACGTAGCAAATAAACGTTGCGGATACATGGTAGTCGGTAGCTGCTCGGTTGCCTCTACGTGGCAGATACACGTTGTGGATACCTAGCAGTCGGTAGCTGCTCGGTTGCCTCTACGTGGCAGATACACGTTGTGGATACGTAGCAGTCGGTAGCTGCTCGGTTGCCTCTACGTAGCACATATGCGTTGTGTTTCCGTAGCAGTAAAAAAATGCATGAACTTCCCCTCGATTTCTCTTTTCCTCTTCCTCCTCTCTGTTTCTCTGCTTCCTCCTCTCTCCATCCTCTCATTTCATCCATCTCTCTCTCTCTTCTTTTTCATCAACTTGTTCACTTGCTATTCCACTTCTTTTCCTTCATATCTCCTCATATCTCTCTCATTTTCTCCTTTCCTTTCACTCTTTCTATTCTCTGTTATTTTCCACTTTATCTTCTTCATATTTCTCTCTCCCTCATTTTCTCCTTGTTCGATCTCGTCTCTCTTCTCATTCCTATCTATGCATTTACCGTATTTACTCTAATAGAACCCGGGGGCTCTATTAATTCAGATCGCTCTGACCAGGGTTCTATTAGAGGCCCGGGTTCTATTGGAGGCCCGGGTTCTATTAGAGTAAATACGGTAGATATATTTGATGCATCAAAAACATTATTGCTATAGTCTCTTTCACGTGACAGTATTTTTATACATAGAAAAAACTGTCACACCATCTCACAAGATTGAAATCCGCATTTCACAATTATGTCTTCAAATGAAATGATCTTTGAGTGCTCGCTGGTTTTTAAGTCCTAAATTTAAAAAGTTTTAAAAATTAAAAAACTCAAGTTTTTTTCTCTCCGCTCTAATTTTATGACGATGACACCTTGTATGACAACCTAGTAACCAATTATATAGTAAATTCAGTTTGCTTTTAGCAGTATGCTTTGCATCTGAATCTGCAGAAGTGATGTGATTTTGAAAGCTTTACTACAGTCAAGTTCCGTTGCGCAATCTCTCCGCCCTTCTCGCATTAGCAGACACATTCCATCGCTATCCATCCTTCGGCCGCATTCGTCTTTGTCCGGTTTCGCCTGCCGACAGCTATAGAATACAGGTGGATCGATGATGCGCTATGATGATGTTACGTCAAATATAGCAGTGTGGACTTTAACAACGTACGCCATTGCTGCTATATCGTTCATCCGTGTACAGAGATCACTTCTCAGTGTTGTCTTTTTCATCGGAAACAGTATCAGATTGAGTGACACATATGGATTAAATAATATAACCTTCGCCGTGGTGAAGAATTCCTCGAACGAAAGCAACTTTTCATCCGCGATAGATTTACATGTACGAAAATTGATATATTTATCCAGTGAAAATCGAAATTAGCAGAGCAGAACTTTTGGTGAATGAAGCCATCAAAACATACTTGATCTTCATAGACAATATGACTTGTCGCTGTTTTCCAACTGCGTGTTTCGATCTCAATGCTTCTCATATTTCCGTGTCGATTGCTTTCGTCGCAACATGTAAGTATCAGCATGCAAATTCATATTTTAATATGTAATTAAATGAAGTAAGAGCTTTCTTTATGTATATAAGTGGTGTACAAAGGAATTCATTCAGACGCTAACAATCGAAACACTAGAATTATTGTGGTTATCGGAAAATTCAAGTTGATCTAATTTGAATCAGCTCGATATATTTCAATGTCTCACTGCTATCCTACTCAGGAGCAAAAGATATATATATATATATACTTATCTCCTGTCTCAGCTCCACTCACATGTCCTGTCTCTGCACCAATTTTCAAGAAATTCATATATCTAAGTCCTGTCTCTGCACCATTCACCCCTGTCTCTGCTCCACAACATACTGTCTGTGCTCCAAAACCCCATGTCTCTGCACCATATATCATGTCTCTGCACCACCAAAACGGATTCTTTTTGAAACAACGCCTGTCTCTGCTCCAGTATTCCATGTCTCTGCACCTTTTTTTCCTGTCTCTGCACCACATGTAAACGAATTCTGTTCAGACTCACGCAACTACTTAGCATTCCGATAACGTTACCTACGGGAAAGCATTTACCATGGCAATATTATCAAATTAAATCAAATCTTCTTTTTTTAAGTAACCATAAAATGAGCGATGGAATGATAACTATCTACAAACTAAAGAAAACAAGTTTGCTGTAAGGCCGAATCAAAGAAGATCTGCATGGAACTTTTGCATTTTAATACTTGACACTTTTTTTAACATTCTAATCACAATAGCACAATATCATAATTTTAATTATGTGATGCTTTGCCTTCGATTTCAATGTTGTTGCACATAAATATCTCTAAACTGACATCATTTCGAATGAGATATGATATGGGAATTGTTAAAAAATGTACGTTTAAATACTATCTTCTGAAAGTTTTCTTCACTAAGAAAATAGGTCGGCTGATTTATAAAAGTATGAATTGGGAATCTACATTTTATGTTGAGTTTACCAAATAACAAAGTTAATCTTTAAATATCGTCCATTCGGCAGATAGCCGCGTTGAAACATTTTCTCCGCTTTCGAGGAGGAGTGTTCACTGCGAAGTTATAAGCAGATGCCTGATGCAAACCGTCGGTAGCACCTGTTCCGGCACCACCTCTTGTGGTAGCATCTCCCGTTGTATTTACAGCAAAAATACCACCATTTATTACAGACAATGCTCCGTGAATATTAAACCCCTCTTTGCTGTTCCTATACGTACAGATGCAGTGTAGCAGGGATCACGTAGTCAATGTTTGTATGCTTACTCCCGAAGCACTGGAGTGGAGCTTTACACTCCGATACAAATACACTGATTGCCGATGAATGGTGAATTTGAAAACCTTTTTGGAATTGTAAATCCGCTGATTAACTTGCAATTACAAAACATCCCTCTAAGTGAGTAAAACACATTCGAATTTTAGATAAGGGCCATAGTTACATTATTTATTCGGTCTTTTTGTAAACTAAAAATTAAAAACTTACTTTAGCAATTCAGCTCTAACTTAACTATCACACTCATTACATTTATTTCATGAAGCATGACTGATTCACAGGCTTCCCGTTGGGTATTGGGCCACCAAAAATTAAATAAGGTAGCACTACCAGGTCTTGTCCACGAAAGAAATGACATACAAAAATTAAGAAAAATTAGCATATGTTTCATACTAGCCCATTATGGAAGGAATTTATTCTTTATTACTGAAATTTGCTTCAATTGATAATTAATGTTTTGGAAGCACAATGCTAAAATAATGCAATGACATCTATAGAACACTATAGGCCTAATTTTTTCTTCAAGTCTACACCTTATTAGGAATAAGCCTAAATGAATTTGTGGTTTTGTTTTCCTCTTTCATTCCATCCTCGAAATCAAGTTTACATTCATTTGAAACTTGTGATTCAGATTATCGCACATCGTTATTTCTTTCTGATCTATTGACGTGAATGCATGCAATTGTGAAATTACCGGGACAATGAAAAAAATTCAGCAAAATTTGCAGAAGGAATGATAATTTAAAAATAAGGAGGAAATAAAGGATAAGGTGGAAAATGAGAAATGGAGAATGATTTTCGGAAAAGCGGAGAATAATGAAAATATAGAAACTCTTGGAATCACGTTCGGATTTAGAAATAGGCATGGAAGCCTGAGATTGAATCGAAAATTCTTGGAAATTTTTCTTAGAGAAAGACTAATTGGGAGTGAACGTAAACCTAATTTTATTTTAAGTCGTCAGTAGAGCCGTGAAATTTGATTTTGCATATCAGAATTTGTTTTGTCAAAAACGTCGCCGTCCGGACCATTACTCTCTTGGACAAGCCCAGCAGAGACCGTACCCCACATTATTCTGAAGAAACTAAGCAACTAACAAAATTCCTCAACTGAAAGAGGCAGCAAACAGAATTCTATCAATCCCTGGATCCAGCGCGGATTTAGACAATATTTAGTGAAACTGGAATAACAATTTTCCCTTAGCGTCGACGCATATATGCCTAGACCTAGTATGAGCCCTGGTGTACCTCCAATATCAGGAACGAGTACAACATCCGTTGAAATCTCTGTTGATTTCGGGAAATGCAGACCGTACAATATCTGGGGAGGTAGTGAAAAGGGTTCTCGATTACGAGAACGAGTAGGCCAACTATGCATATGTGCAAGTACCTACTTCGAACAAGTTCTGCAGAGATTTTTGTAATCAATGAATTTTTTTACGGATTTATTGATTGATTCATGGTACTAATGTCATCCTCAGTAAATAAAGAATCTATTATTATTAAGGATGCTTTAAGGTTTTTTTATACAGACCGTTTCCTAAATCGTTGCACAGCAGAAAAATTCCTGCGTGTTTTGTATAGACTATTATCATCAAATGTGATCGCAAACTGATAACTAATTTCTAAGTTGATTTACTTGGTCAGCCGAGACACTTGGTTTAGAAAACAGTGTGGTTTGCTTAAATAAATGAAGTAATGAGTGATGGTCTGTTTTGTTATTTTGAGATATCATGTTGTTGACCCTCTTATCACTCAGTCGTGTCATCATTGATGAGCTGCTCCTGTCGATCCATTTGTCGGACGCAGGCGTCCAGCATTCCTACGGCGCAAAGAAAATGTTTTTGTTTATTGTCAACTGGTGCAGACGAGACAAGTCCTCCTCTGATCTGATATTAAAAATCTTCTGGTCTCAAGTGTGGGAAATGATGACTCAACCAATGACTGAGTATGGCAATCAGGGTGCGAAGTAAGGGGGATGGGGGGGATCCGTCCCTACCAGTGATCATCTGAATCCCCACCAATACTAAGGTTTGATTAGTCCTGGGGGGATCCCAGATTGTCCCTCCCAGTGATGTGTCTGTCAGAATGTATGTCTACTTTTTCTGTCTCTCAGAGTGGCTTTTAGCCGATTCCACTTGACGGCTATCTTCAATGCTGCAGCGCATGTGTGTGTGCTGCTGCTGCAATGAAGGACATCTGACTCAATAATACCCCGTCCACTGCGTGGGCAGCAGTTAGTGCATGTGTCTTGACCGAACTCTGTTTTTTCATCATCATTCGTCGCTTCTCCACGAGTTTTTCCTGCAATTTCGTCTGTCGCATCCCGATTGGGAAATCATATCGATCGACATCAATTCGTGGAACAAATGTATGTTATAAGGGATTGTCTTCGTGAGCTGAAAGCACTCAGCTTGAAAGTAAGTTCCGATTCTACGGTGTTGTGACTCCGCTTTCCCTAGCAATTGCATCAATGATTCAATCACACCTTAAATTGGTCACATCTTTACACCTTTGAAGTATCTGGTTTGGTCTACGTAAGATGATTTAATTGATTTTCTATAAAGTATTCTGATAATAGTATTCTGATAATCCATTAAAGTATCTGGCTTGGTTTGAGATGATTTCGTTATTTTTTTGTAAAGTATTCTAGATAATCATAATGGTCGTTGTGATAACATGAATGTTCACCTGAGTGAGTAGGAACATCGTCAAAAAATCAGCAATATTTTACAGATGCAGATGGTCGAGGCGAACCTCATCACTGTGTCAGGAGACATCCTGCGTCTACTGAAAGTTCTGCAGAGCTACAGGGAGAATAAAGGGCCATCATCTCAGGAGCTCACTGAACAGCTGGAGCTCAATGGGAACTTCAAAGGAGTCACCTTGAAGGGAAGTACTAACTCTAAGTTCCGAACACAATTCGTGCAGGCCGTCATCGATAACCTAGACGCGAGATTCGACGTCGAACTTTGTGAAAGACTGTACGTTTTATAGATAAGAGAAGGTGGCCAACATCTGATGACCGAATCATCCATGGTGACAGAGAGGTCATGAAAGTCGCAGAGTTTTTCAAACAGAATGTGATGAACGCCAGTCTCCTCATTTCGATGAGGCCAAATCCGGGCTAGACTCGTCTGACTTCAAGAGAATTATTGCAATGTCATCAAGATTTTCCCTGTGTGTACAGCTGAAATGTGAAAGCGGCTTTTAGTGTGATGAATGTATGTTGTTCACATAAGATCAGGAATCGTTTGAGTGTGAATGTTTGTAATGCTGTTCTTTTTCTCAACATCAATGGACCACCAATCACCCACGTAAACTTTGCTAAGTACGTCGTTGGATTGGGCTGAAATCACATCGTTCAGCATGGTGAAAACCGTGTTTCATGTTCCACCACAAAATTGCGAGCGAAACACTCGCTTTTTTCATTGAATAAATGAGTTTTTGCCGCATTTACTTGTTCTATGTAACCTACCGGTATTGTGAGAGAGTTAGATGTATAGCCTACTAAGCGTGGTAATCAACTCCATATCAGCGCGTGAAAGACAGAAATTTGCCAGGAGAGCTTATACCTAGCCGCTTCGAAAGACAATTATGGGTCTCATTCAGCACATAGCCTACATGAAGATTGGCATCCCCCCAGTAACTTTTTCCTACTTCGCACCCTGATGGCAATGTTACAAATTTGAAGCTTGCCATTGAAAAGATGGGTACATATTCTCGGAGCTGATTAGACAAGCATCCTTTTAAATCCAAACTAGAAAAACTCCAGCATTAATGCAACAGAATATATTTTTAATAGTTGTCTGTTGTTGACCGCAGAAAACATTGCTTCATCCAACAAATAGCGCAAAATCAGTAAAAGTGTAAGCTGAATGAAATTGTGCCAAATGTTGTCGAAATTCGAAAAAATGAGGAAGCTGATCGAAGGCGCGATTCAGTGGTGATAATCTTAATTTTCTATAGTGTGAAACTTCGTCTGTAGGCATCGGTGAAGATAAAGGCTCTTGCAATCATACACATGTCAACAGAGTCACGAGTGGTGTTTCCATTACTTTCGAGTAGGCCAAATTTGAGATAGTGCTAACATTCGTGTATGTACTTTGAGAGAACGAACAGGTTTTAACCCCTTATATTTCCGTTTGGTAACATTATGAAAGAAACTGGAGTGCAACTTAGGAAAAAGCTTCTCTAGTTTACAGGACAAATTCTGCAGACACCTGATGATGGATATACGTCCACTTGCAGTGAGCTTTTCATAAATCGAAATGCGATGATACAGCAGCTGAGAAGATTATCACTACACATGTAATCTGGGAGTATAACATGCAGACCTATCATCAAATGACAATTTGATAGAAGGCTCATCTTATTCCTTTCAAATACATTCCCTTTAAAAGCATGTAATTTCTTCTATTTTCCGTTATCACCCAAAGTTACATTTACTCGTAATTACATTTTATTAGACACGTGGCATGCAGCCAATGCCATTTACATGCAACAGCAGACAAACCAACACTCACACGAACGTGAACAGTGAATTTAAGGAAAAATGTAAAAGCGAATTATGAAATAACTTAAGAAATACAAGTCTTCGAAGTATAGCCCTAATGGGTTTGATAAAAGTCAATTGTTTTCAATTCAACTGCCCTCATAGATTCTTAAGAACAAGGGATGTTCTCTCTACACGAATTATCTAACGAACAAGTTTCACAGTCGTAATCACTTTTGCGTGTCTATCGTTAAATGGTAGCCCAAAAGTTGAATAGCAGCAAGAAGATGTCCACAGGCTACCATGAAGGTCCAACATTATAACGAGTGTATGTATGAAATAATTTACATACAAATCACAAGAACAGAAGAACGATCTAGATCTGGAGGTTGCATTTACCGGAAAATAAAAAGGGAAGAGTAAAAAAGCTAGCGGATCATGGTTGATGTGAGACGGTGATCGAGAGGACAGATTGCGTGAACGGATAGATAAAGTAGAACACGCGCACCGAAGTGTACATGGAGTGTTGATTCAATCACATATGACGACATGCATATAGAATAGATGTAAAGAATTAACTAATTACAGTAGTCTGCCTATGCGCATATAATGGGCTGTAGCGACAACACAATCCGGGTTAGTTAAATTGGAACGAAATTAAAGGAATCGTCTCTCAATATCTCTGAAATATTAGAGTCTAAAAGTAGGAATGTAAGGTCTACACCGGGTGCTATGCATGTAGGCTGGGTTATAGGCCCATGTTTTTAGACAACCAATACAATCACTGTAGAAGCATCATTGACAACATTTTTGATGCTAGGATTCTTGCTTGGAGTTGGGTTAAGATCCCAGCGCAAATTCCTCTTGGGATTGTGCTGGACTACCATATCCACCGACAACCCTGCTGATTCAGCCTCTCGATCAAATAGTTGTGAAAGAATATAATGGCACACTTCATGGGAATTCATGTTTGGACCCTTTCATTGCTCTCACAACCAGAGACTGAACATTTCACCTCCAACTTTGCAAGACTGTTCACCATTATCTCATGAAGTGGTTGTGACTGATTGTATTTTAGTGTCTTCTAATTCTATTCTTTCATTTGATACTGCAGCAGTAAATAGGTCGACTACATGACAGAATGAGTTGAATTTTACATTGCCATTGGAAAAGGCATCCAACATGACGTGATGACATGTTCTGAACGTAAAAGGAAATACTGAGTTATGACTTTTTACATATTTTCCTAATTGCGTACAATCGGATTTGACTCACCAGTCACGCTGTATTTCAGTATTATTTTAGATAAAGCATGAGTTCTTTGTCAACTTGACACAGCAGCTATTCACATTGATAGATTAGAGAATGAGCAATTGCAAGGGAAAGGTATCATATAAGAGATCTGTCACTTAGCACACATGGCACTCAAAATATTTGCGAAAATTTAAATAAGCAAAACGGCTTTGTAATAAATATGTATAAAAGTTAAACAAACACAGTGTAAATCTGACAATGCTTCCAAAGAGCGTTTTTTTCGTTGGAAAGGAAGTGAAGCAACAATTGGCTTTCCTACATGTGCACATTTACTCCCAAATCAATGTAGTTTATCTTCACATTGCCTTTGGGCTCCATGTTTTGATGTTCTCGATTTTATTGTCCAACACACTAAACTCGGATATTTTGTTTATCTTTCTGTTTGTCAAATTAAGAGCAAAATAATTGACATGATTGCTTAAAAATATAATTGTGGTAATCCATGGATCAAGCTGATGGGGAAACAAACTTTCCAGAAATAAATTTTTACCATTTTGATGCAAAGTGGTGCAGAGACCACGGTAAATATATATAATTTTTACATAATATCCACTAAATGAGATCAGTCGGCTGATGAAGACTCTTTTTGTATAAGATTGATCCTTCAGACAATGTTGCAGATGTTTTGACTGATTTGCGGTCAATGCAACCCTTCAGTACATCCGTACTCCCATTTTTTAAAAAAACTAATGTATCCCTTCCTTTTAGTGTTTTTTCAATGTACAGAGTAGAATAGTTCACCAGACTAGCTAAAAAATCTGGCTACATCTGCCCAAACTATGCTATTATTGATGTGCACTTCCGAACTCAACAACAGAACCATTGTTTTGGAGAAATATGCAAAAAGATTACATCTTGATGGTGCAGAGACAGGATTTATATACAAAATTTTCGATTTCAAGTCATGATTAGGACCATTTATCATGCTCAGATTGCAAAACGAGCTACATATTCGGTTTCTGCGCCTAATGATACATAATATTACGTCATAAACTCAAAAAAAATTTGGACGATCTTGTCGACCCTCATTCATATTTCTCGCTTATTCTAGTATGCCCGACAACCCTATTTTTTTTGGTTGAAAATCGGAGATATATATAATCTTCGATATATATTATTTTATGAATTTCTTCTGATGACACTTTCGGTGAAAAAATGTTATAGGAGCATGAACATTGGTAGAAAATGCGATGTTCCACAAAATTTCATCGTCTAATTTTGCCAAATAAAGTGGCAATCCGCGATTTTTGACTGTAGGAAAAATGTCAAATTTTTAGAACAAGTGATGTTTCATGAGCTCCAATCATCATCCCAATGTATTTTAGTGCATTTCCAAGGTTGACCCGAAGTTTTGGCACCTCTCGAGTTGATCTTCATACTCAACTCCGCATTTGAAAAATTCGACTTTTTTAGTGGAGCTGAGACAGGAGATAAAGTATATATATATATATATATATATGATATATATCTATATAGATAGAATATTAGTATATATATTATGACGACTTGGACTTTTACCTGGAGTTTATATCTAATTTATTACTTATTTATTGGCATATTGATTTTTTGTACTGTTTTCATTATATATATATATATATATATATATATATATAATATATATATTATATATATATATATTATTATATATTATA
>CAJQUW010012126.1:0-25309 GCA_907163375.1 Prostheceraeus crozeri | reverse complement strand
CGTTTTACTCACAGCTTACAGTATTTGTGAGAATCGATGATGATCAATCATTAATTTGCAATATCTCATTTTCAAGTACAGTCCAATCTATAAATTAAGGGCAATATGCTAAAATGAAAATGTATACGTGTTATATGCAGCCAATTAAATCAAGATGAAATTTTCTCATCCTTGAATTTCTTGAATCTTTTCATGTTTGTCGTAGGCTAACTCCAACTTCTTGCCCAAGTATTTTCTCGGCCTCTGATGTAGACAAGAAATTCGAGTCATCAGCGAGGATAAATGAGTAAAATCAATTGAAAGAAGAATGGTTTTAGGATATTTATAATACATATTTAGAATATAAGAAATTTTCGATTCTTATATTTCAAAAATCATCCACATGGAAAGCATGTGTACTCAGGCTGTCAGATAGTCTATTTTGTCACCGTACTCAAACTAGCAATTATTTTTGTTTAGTTTCTTTCCCCAAATATTCTGATAATTTTCTTCTTTTCAATTCGGTCCCCATCGGATTTCTCTTCTTCAAATGAAATGCAACACGTGTCAAAATTATTGCACAAGAAGGTTAACCTATTTTCCAGAGCGTAAATTTTCGTGATGACGATGTGGTTCCTTATGAAAAACTCACGTTCCGTAAATTATTTGGCACACTGTTAAATTTCACAGGTGTGGCAGTTGTGATCAGTAGGCTAAAAAAGAAAATTAAAAGGTTTCTTTGACGCAAGATTTCCTCATAAAGACGGACTGAATTTTAATAGTGACTGATTGTCAATCATTACCTCATAAAAAATGGAGTTTTAAGATGTGTGAATGTATAAAAATATAAGCCACGAATATTATTCATCATGGAATTTTTGTTCAAAAAGAAATGACGCGTCTTATTCATTGAAAGAGAAGCTACAATTTTAATGAACTTTATACCATCTGAATTGCTGTGTTTGTCATGTGCTCATTTGGCACACTCTTCATAGATGTCCGGTCAGTTGTGGTAAACAAATCTAAAATTTTGTAATTTCATTCACTTAAGTCACCAGAAAAGTACTGTGCAAGACAATGAACTGAGATTTTAACCAAATGAATAAAGCTTTCAGACAACACAATTTTTTGAAAATATTAAAGCTTGAATTTGCGAATTGAAAACTCAATGATTTTTCCATGGCCACGCTTGTTCTCTGAGTGGTTTACAAACGAGAATGCAATGCGCGCCTGCTGTGTTGCAGGCATGAAACATGAAATGAGCGAAGTTAAATGCGTCATACTTAACTGTAGTGGATTCTTTCACATTCAGATGAAATAATATCCCACCTCCAGGGGGATGAGTTACCACATCATCGTCATATTTGTCTTTAAAATTGCACCAACAGCTAAATTATTTATTAAAATTTAAAGCATTTTCATTCAAGCTATTATTGGATTAAACGGGAGTTCGAAATCTGCAGAACAGTTACACGCACGCATACGCGCATCTGCACAACGAAGAGGTTTATTTTTGCGAAGCGATGCCTATCGTCAATCATTCTCCGATATATGGTAGATATAATGATTGTCAGTCACGAAGACCGAAAGGTAGCACAATTTGTAGCTAATAAACCTGTCATTACATGCAAACGGATTAAATGATTTATCAATTATTTTTATTATTAAATAGTGATGCCATTGGTTTTTCAACTGAATGTCAGCAGACTATACAAAATATATTTCCGATGTCCATTTATCATAATCATATTTGATGCGATATGAAATGATTGAATAAAAATCATTTTTTTCTTTTGCAATACATTATGATGCGGCCTGTATCGTTCATGTGAAGCTGTCATGTCTCAAGACCCCTCTCACAGAAAATGCTATGAGAATAATGCGAAGTAGCAATTTTATTTGTGTGCCTTTCCCACTCTCTTGAACAGTGCCAAGCCATTAGTAAACAAAATAGATGATCTTGCAACTGAAGTTTGTGATCATTGGGTACATCATTGCTACATGTATTCCCGAAACTTGGTTATCTCTACCTTATTTGAAGCGTTTCCTTTATGTTGCATTATTCCTAATTTTGATGTCTTAATAGTGGTGTTGCATCCCGTATTAAAGTGACTTTGACTGCTGCATGCCATGAGTTCACTTGCCTGTCCCTCCATCTTGTACTTCGTCTTCGGTTGACATTATGTACTTTTGCTCGTGGCTGAGACATTCCACCCACAGAATTAAATATTTTGTTTATCTGCTTCGGTTTGCTAGAAGTGTGATTAATACGAAATGGATGGCACATTGAGGAACTCTATTAGGTGAGCAAAAAGGAATTCCTAAATTACCTTACAGGAGATAGGAAAAAAAGTCGTGCGTCGCTAAGCGGATTAATGTGAGTTCCAGCGAAGTGCTTCGATTGCCAAAATTCCTTCAAGATTCGAAGAATTCAGATCATTGCCCACAAGTTTTCTCCATAATGTTGGCCCTTCCGATCATTATTAAAGAAAGTAGCAGGCGTACGAAAATTAGTTCACTTGATGATCCTCTCCTCGGCATTGCTCACTGTAGTGCATACATTGAATCGAAGCCACACATCGATGTGTGTTTTGGTGTGTACGAAGTGATATCACAGCACGCACGCATCTCTCACTGGCTCTGGTGCCCTCTGCTGGCAGCTTATTGTTTGCCGTTTCCAATAGCAAGCGATGCACGAATTATCCATTCGAGAAGGAGCAAGTTGTGTGATGTGATGTGCCATTTCGATATTAAGGTTACATACAATTCTTCCTTTCTAGGAAACCGAACCGCGCGCAAATGAATCTAATTCTGTGTTCCCACCATTGTTCTCCAAAGTGGCCAGTACTTCGTTTTTAAATGAAATCGTCGTTAGACCTGCGTCTACTTCATCTCGCATCAAGCTTTCAGACTGAAAATATGATCGCAAGCAACTTTATTGATAGGCGAATTGCCATTGGCACGGTAGTCACTACCACTCCGAATAGTTGCTAGCAAGACGCTGCTTTTAATTAGCGAAGAAAGTTATTGGTATCTAAGGAGCGGAGCCCATCCCTTGTAGCAGTAGCGCCTTGAGTTGTGTAAATTATGTTGTCAAAGGAGGTCGGAAGAGGTCGATTGAGCGGAGCCCATCCCTTGTAGCAGTAGCGCCTTGAGTTGTGTAAATTATGTTGTCAAAGGAGGTCGGAAGAGGTCGATTGAGCGGAGCCCATCCCTTGTAGTAGTAGCGCCTTGTGAAAGTTATGCTGTCAAAGGATGTCAGCTTATGCAACTCAATAAGAACAGCTGTGCATTAGCATTGACGGAGATTTTCAACCTCATTTGTAAGCTGATGGAACAGGAATCAGAGTTCAACATGTGAAGTGAAAATACATGTTTCGCGCATAATAATTAGCTAATGTTCATTATATGATGCACCTGGAGTTCTCTTAATCATGTGGGCTACAAAGAGAGACGAAAAAATCACATTGACTAGGGTGTGCCTATATCCGGATATTAGCACATGTGCTTATAAGCGAACAAAATGCACATCTGCATCACAGTGAAAACAAGCTTTTTTCGCTTATAAGCACATGTACCTAAAAGCGCGATAATACGCTACATGTGATCCGACGATTTAAGACTGCATGAAGCCTTTTTCTATGATAATAAGTTTCAGTATTAAATCACTATATGATCTTGCAGTACATGATCACTTCACAAAGAGAACATCAATTTATAAGTCCAATCATTTTTCTGTTGGTGCTGCATCGAGAGGGTTCAACACGGTTTAACAAAAGAAGGATATCGTGAGACTGAGGGTGAAGATGGATTCTTTCACAGACATTTTCGAATTCAAATATTTCATATGAATTGTTGTTTCCAAATGCAAATTAATCATGTAAACCTGACATCAAAGTAATCCTGACACTTCTATAGTACAGGATAATGAAGAAATCGATAGAATTCTGCAGATAGTCATTTAAGTATACAGTACATGTACAATGCACTACATTTGAAGTAGACTGTGAATGTGTCAGCTTCAGCCTCGTCTCTTGAAAGAAAATTATAGGCCTATCTGGTCACTGAAATATGATATTGAATAACTTCAGTGTGAATTTGGTTCGAAGCGTGGATGTTTTCGACGAAAATCAGTCACAAATGTGTCCAAATTAATATTCTCAGCTTCCTCTTTTCAAATGCAAGAGGAACTAAATTTCGTTGACGGATGTGAATCATTGATTGTCGTTTTTATAGATAGAATTAGATTTAAGTTATATTAGATAGAATTTGGATAGAATGTAATTTAATTTTTCTTTCAGAATGTCTTGTTAAAATCTGGACATTTCGACGTAAACAGCAAAGATGAGACGCACTGCGATGTAACCGTTAAACACTCACTAGATAGTTGTTTCTCTCCTACAATTGATCTGTGTCGACAAAGAATTCCGTTCTCGCCAGCCGTAAATCAATGTCATCCTCCAATTTGTCTCACTTCTGACGATTTGATTGATTCGTTTTATTAATTGTATATTGATCATATAGATAACTATTTTAGGAGAGGGGTCACAAAAATTCCCATAGGCCTGCAGCATATCGGAATGGATATCATCATCCCGATCAAATTGACTGCACTGAGTAGGAGGTAGTTATGCTTTTTTGGAAGTTTCAAGCCTGTCATACATAATATCAAATCGTTTATTTCTCAATCGATATACATGCATATCAGCTGCACAATAAGCAACCGAAACGAACAATCGATGGTCATGACTGAAGAGGCCTGAGTAAATGCGTTAAGCGCTAATGTCAACACATATTTGTCATGTATGTCAAATTATATCAGCTTAGTATTTAATATAAATTTGTAAATTCTTGTATACCAAAAAGTTAGGTAGGGCGTATGGCCTATACATTCGATATGGCGTTTTGATTTAAGTTTTATACACTAGAATTACAAATATGCCTACAATATGCAGTTGATTAGGCCAACAGTATCTAGGGTACGAAAAAAGGCTAAAAATATTTAGATTATAGTACAGTCAAGACTTCAAAATCATCAAGACAGTGTTATGAATGAGTTGTTTGACAATTTGTGTGACAGACAGACTGACAGACAATAGCCTGTTGCTTTTCACTACATGAATCAACCAGTGTGGAAGGACATGGGTAGAGCAAACGAAAGAGACTAAATTTGCTTCAATGCAAAATGCGAAGAATCTATGATCATTTTTCCTCAATAAAACAGGAACTGATCAACGCTTTCTTAAATGTATGGGCAAGATATCCTGTAGTTTCTGAGATTTGCAAAAAAGGTGCTTGAGTTAATGACTTCTCGAGTTGAAGCAATTATTGTTAACAAAGGTGGTACCACTAAATTTTAATGATATTTGTGAATCATCTTGTTGTTTTCATCATTAATGATCTTTAAACACCTGATGGAAGTAAATCTCTTCCAGAATTCTTTTGTCAGGAGCTGGAAATAAAGTGTTTTTCTTCAAACAACTTAGTATGGGGCGTACATTTTGTCGTCGACTGTATATATAGGAAGCATGTGCAGATTATGCTCTTTCATATGCTTG
The DNA here is from genome assembly GCA_907163375.1 of Prostheceraeus crozeri. NCBI lineage: Eukaryota > Metazoa > Platyhelminthes > Polycladida > Euryleptidae > Prostheceraeus > Prostheceraeus crozeri. The sequence goes on along the minus strand of CAJQUW010012126.1, from coordinate 19,772 downwards.
CTCGGTTTTATTTAGAAAACATACATATTTTTATACTGGTAGAGCATTAACATGTCTAATGACAGCACAAAATTTTCACAGAAATTTCCAGCAAAAATTTTACAATTTCGGGTTAAGATGTCGTACTATGCACTTCGTTCATTTGATTCGAAGGAGCATACATATGAAAGAGTCTGATCTGTATTAGTGGTGTGCTTCTGTAATTTATCATTTTGTAAATTATTATTTATATATCTAATTTATAAATTTGCTTCTGTTTTGTTTGACTTCCTTTATATATTTCATAAATGCTCAAGTATGCGAATCTTACCACTATGCACTTTATACATGTACATATCATGGAATGTTGAATGTATAACCTCAATCTCTATCTATTACCAGCGGTATATACACGTATATCTTGTTTCATCCAACTACAATTTAATTAAACTGCATACAGAATTCCTTTTCTGAACGTTTGTGGATTTTCCGTTTTCAATCGATATTCAAAAAAGTTCAAGCATGCATGTTTTGAAATGAAGTTTTAATCAATGAATATGTTCTAACAATGTGTGATATTCACACATCACATGGATAAAGATGCTTAGCAGCAACTACAACAATTAAAAAATGTGCTGATATACAGATAGCCATCGTGAAAAAGAGCGATTTTCTATTCATTTAATTCCTTTCACAAAATTAATTAAATCAATTAAATTGTATTTACAACCAATATGTCACCAATGTCTTCCTTTGGAAGTAGGTGTGCATTGGGATTGTCCAATCCAGTTCTATCAATGAACGTACGATCGATCTGATCCGACAGGGACGTATATAGTTATTTAGTAGTCAAGAGGTGTAGCTACAATGCCATGTCAATGTTTCAGCTGCTGACCCATGTTCCCTGCTCAACTACGTGCTAGCTCCCGGACTATACTTCAGTATTATCATTCAAGAGAAATGCAACCACCTGGAAGAGACATAATCATGGGAATTAAGTAAAAAATAATCAATGGATTTTCCGAGTTTTGCGTTTTTAAATCCGAAGAGTCGTGTTTTGGGATTTAAGTACTTACAACCCAGAAAGCCACAAGATTATTACATTTTAATAAATGTATAAATATGAAAATAAAAACATGGATAATCAATATATAATTTTTGTGACAACTATCTTTTATAACAGTTAAAATAAAATCATGCTGTCAGAAAGCATGGATGGTCGATCGCGGTGTTCATTCATTTACTTAAAGTCTACATTAATATACTTTGATTTAATGTCATTGAAATTTATTCTCTCCTACACGTGAGTAGTCAATTTGTTCAATGTATCCCTTCTGTTCAATTCATTTTTGATGAGTTTTATCATAGATTTTAGTAGTTTTTGTTATTGAAAAGCTACGGTATCTTCTGCTATTTTGTTATGATCCATCTTTATATTTTTCAGACTCCTCTATGGCACTATTAAAATATTCCAAACCTGAATCTCCACATCACAAGCATATTGAGGTTCAAATAGCCAGATTTTTCATCATAATGCTCGAGATCGATGTTGGTGCAGATCGACGAGAGAGAGACATTATTTCTGCTGATTTCTGTCCCATCAAAAAAGGAAGAAGAGGATTGGTCCATAGTGACACAGACACTGAATAATTTCCGTAAAGTCATAATCAAACTAACCAATCTAGACAATTCTAAGCACCCCCTTAGATCCTCTTGATCAATTCAGTTATGTCAACTGTCCTTCAATCAAACTTTCTCATATCTGAATGATAGCGAATGTAGAAGCATAATTTCCAGACTGTGCACTATTGCATTGCCACTTTGGACCTCACTAATAAATTCGTCACAAAATTTGCCGACCTCGTATTTAAATTTCACTTCATTATTGCAGACAAAGAAAAATCATGATACTTTTCAAAAGTTTCATTTTAAGCTATACACTTCTTTTTCTTCAATCTATTCTTTGTGTGTTCGTTATGGAATCCACCAGGCAACAATTACATTTAGAGGAATGTAGGACGAAGACATAATGATCCATCAACTGTCATACCGTTTACATTGTTTCATGACTATGTGTAAGTGTAAACTACAAACCATTTTCCGCTATGTTTGTGGGTATCTCTTCTCCGAGATCCATCTAATTTCAAGTAATTAATGTTTCCAAATACCAATCTGTGGATTCAAATTTTTATTACATGCGAGCTTCGAAAAATTCGAATTTCTAGATTGGTTTTTGGAAATCCCTAATTACTTGACATTTTCCGCAAACTTAGAAACCCTAATGGAAATCCACTGCTCATGAACCTCATCCGTTAGAGGGTCTTTTGCTGGCGTGGCAAAATTCTGCTGATACCTTTTCCTGTTTAGTAGGCCTAGCTGTGATTGAAATTATAAAGGAAGGTGAATCCCAGATTTGCGGATAATTGCTTGTTCTTTCTGGCTATGGCCTAATGTAGGCTTTGGAATGATATTCCATTCAGACCTTGATGAATAATTGCAATTGAATTTTTGTGTAAGAGCGAATTCGTGTTGATTTTCGGTAATCTCACAATTCAAGGACCGTGTCTATGCATGGACGATGAATTCGCTACATCTCCGCCTCAGCTTTTGGCCATATAGAACAAGCACGAAAAACGTGATAGATTGTAGTTGTAGACTGCGTGCAAATATTTGCTGCTCTGTGGCGCCTTCGACTTCAGAACTTCTTCTCAGCAAAGACAACATTTTGTTAAAATCGAAAACTTACACGTGAATTTAGATTGCGGCATTTGATTTGTGTTTCTTACATTCTTATCGACACTTTCCAACATATTGGACGCCTAGATTACGTAATAAATTGACTTGACATGCTTGCATTAATGAGCTGAGATTTATTATTGAGTTCCAGATTATGGTGATGAATTTACAAGTTGCATTTATTGGAACTTATAGGGTGGAAAACAAGGATCACTTTTGCCCAGACATTCAAGGCTTCAAAATACTACAAGTACAAGTACTAAAGTACAAGTAGGTAATTAGACCTACAGCAGGAGTTATGTCTGACATATACTAAATTCAATACTGTAAGATTAATCCCCAATCAAAACCAGGGTCAGCATTGCATGTACATGGGGAATATTTCAATCGCCTTCTGGGAGAAAGAGTCGAGATGTTCATGAAACCATTCAACAGCGAGTCGGTGACTGTATCTGTTTGGTCTGCATGTAAACTTGTGTGAAGGAATAATCTTCACATCAGAATTATAAGCTCGTGCACATAAGAAATTGTAACTCAGAATCCTTATCAACTTTGAACGTAAGCATAGAGTAGTCCATCATGGACGATATGATATCAGGATAAACACAGTCGATGGGCAATCCTTACCCAAGCTCATTAGAAATTGAGCTCCAAGACTCATACAGCGGCTCATCAGTATAGAAATGCCGGGTCATCTATGGAATCAAAATCTATCTATGCCGACTCAATTCGACATCAACCTCTCCGTCATAAACACACATGCAGATTAGGGCTCAGACATAGATCGCCGGTTTCGTTAAAATTAATCAAATTATTTTTCTATTGGTGATAAAGGTCTGGGTTCATGCTACTGATTCTACGTTATCATTCTACATCATTCATCTGAACAATATATTCAAGAGTAATTTGTCAAATCAAAGTTACTATACTGTAGTAAACGCAGACAATATACAGTGCAATCCCGCTGTAGCGTGCGTGTAAATGGGTTGTAACGAACATTGCATGTACAGTTTTAGGCCGTGCAAAATATTAAACTCCCTATCCCATGTCTTTTACATAAAATTCCGGTGTGACTTATCTTCTCCGCCCGAAATACATCGCACGCTCTCGTTAAAATCCGTCAGATTCTTTTCCTGTTAATGAAAAGTGCTGTCATTTTATACTACTGATTTCACGTTATCATTCTACACTACATATCTGAACATAATTCAAGATCGTTTTGTCGAAATGTTACACATATCGTTTGATGCAACATGCAGTTCAGATAATGTGCAGCAAAATCCCTCTGGGAAATGCCGTATCATGGTTACACCGCAGACATAAAAGCATCCTTTCATATGTTTCGTGTACAAAATAATCCTTGATATATGGCGTAAATTTATTTGGTCCCTTGAGTGTAAATTGCAACGAGACTTAATAGAAATACTGAATATATCAAAGTGTGGTTTCTCAGAGCGACAATTGTGCTACATATTCATTAGTAAAACAAGTGTGATAAGCAATATTAAAACCAGTTGATTTTATGATGCATTGTGTACTCAAATGACGAATTCTATATAAAATTATAAGTTTCCAAGTGTTCTTAAGTCACACAGATTCTTCATCATTCTTAGTCCTTTTCTCGGACTGTTTTTCTTAAAAAATCTACCAATGACTGAAATTCAAGACTGGACATTTCGCCTACATTATTGGATGAAGTGAGATACGTGCGTTTGTCGGTTGATATGAATTCATTATAGCTCATTCTTTCTTCAACTGCGTTTAAAATTCCATTTGACCATGATGCCGGTAAGCCCCGTCGAATTTTTGATATAACTTCTAACTTTCGAGACCAAACTTTCGGTTTTCGCGAGAGTTTGTTAAAATGACTTATATTCAAAATTAATATAGTAATCGAATAATGGACTACATACAGGCCCTACAGAGTTACCGTATGTAATTTAAGTCAATGCTATATTTTCCAAGCGTATGTTCACCTCCTCGATCGGATATGGAATGCAAACATCCTTATCTACACAAATTTCTAAACATTGCTGCTTCAAAATAGATTCATTACAGGCATATTTAGCTCTCCAAATATTATATGCTTATTGACAAAAAAGAACTAAAAACATCTTCATTCATTGTTGGGTATGACGTTTTATGAGCCGAAATCATCCGATAACCAAACAAAATGTGTTATGATCATGTCATTTTATATGCCTTCAGAGCGTGATGACTTGCCAAATTTTTGCTTCCCATTAGGCCTATCTCGAAAAATATTTTCTTGCCACATCATGTGTAAATAAATATTAGATATAAAAAATAATTACATTATATGAATGCGTCAATATAATTATTGATTATATTTATTTATTTTATACACATTTATTATTATTTTGCATTATATATTTATTAGTATCATTTAATAACATTATGATATTTTATTGATAGCAATTGTTTAATAATATTAATATGATAATTTATTTTCTCAAAAATTCGCATCATGCGGTTAGCCACTGTACATCATGAAAGTTTTCTCCCAGTTGGTAATTGGAGTTTCACTTCTTTTAATACATTTCCTGACAAAGATCGAGACACTTCTTTGGACTTTTTCAATTGAACCGGTTGAAGGTATTTTTTGCATAGCATCGTATAGGCCTACCTGTCCTACGGGAGGTCAGTCATGATTAAATTCAAAAGAAAATTCTCAATCCGAATTTTGCGACTGCTTTATTTTATTGTAAAATACCAGTAAATGCATCCGACGCGTCTCGCGCATGTCAAAAGTTACAAATTTGTTGCCTGTACAGGTGGGTACAAGTTTGTCGAATGAAAGCTGCTCAGTCCGGTTCAGCTCATGTCGTTATGTTTATTTTGGCATGTTAATTCGCAATTAAGCGAGATTCAGCCACCCTAGTAGTAATTTTTTTCCTGTTTGATGTTTATCAAATCCATTTTGCAGTCGAAATTGTTATAATAGTCACCATCACTTTTATCACTGATGGGCTATCTATCGCATGTTTCACTTATTCGATCACATATTTTTTTTTTTTTAAAACCTTAAATATTATTTGAGGAGACGCTTTTTTTTCAAATTTAATTTGTAAATAACCGTTGACAGTTTTGTAAATACTACAATTTATTGTAATCGCTAGTTGTAATTCATCAGAATACAATTTTATTAATTGCTAAAGATGCTGGAGTCGTAAAAAAACTCCGACTCGGGAGAATAAGTTGCGTAGACTAGGTGGACATGCCACGCTCAAATCACGCGTTAATTACACATGGACCCCAAACATCCGTGGCTATGCGGATTTTGCTAAGCAATATAAGTTATACTGTATAAGTTTAAAATAAAGTTGGCAGTCCTGTTACATAGACCTTTGCTCTCATGTGTCTGCATGTATTCAGAGGCTAAACAAATGTGATAGGACCTCAATTTCATGCTCAGGGAAGACAGTAACCTGGCGTAGCGGTTCATCCGTGGTTTTCAAGCGGCAGCGCAGACAACCGACGGACGACACGCAATACTATAAACTGCTCTTCCCCCGCGCGTATTCATAAAACGCATTTCCTATTTTTTAACAGCATCAGATCAAGTGATTTCTGACTCTTAGTGCAGCGCGTATGTACGCGGAAATAGAAGTAATAGAATGTCCTTAACCACGGATGTTTGGGGGTGTTCCGTATTTAACGCCGTGTTGAATCACCGCGTGGGCCATATTCACCTAGTGGTATGCCGACTGCGTTGGCGCCATCCCTATTAAATGCCTTTGGTCTAATTCCAGGTATACTTCATGATTAACGTAGATAATTCTCTCAATCTCAGAAAATAATAAGTGAACATGGTAATATATAAAGATGGATGCTTCTAGCGATCCTACACTCGCTCATCAACTCCATTCGTCCCGCGAACTGTATTCCGACAATGAAACTGTCTGACATCATAGATTATATATGTGCTCGGCACATATAGCCACAGCGTTTTCTTCCTGTAGCACTTATGGTGAAATTTTGATTGAATATATATGGCCTATCAAATATATTTTCGTATCTTTCATTCATACCGAGAGATGTCCCAATTACAGCTATGACACTAGAGATAAACTCCTGTTGGTTTCCCGACATTTGTTTATTGTTATAAATAACGTTTTTAGTGTCACTTTATTGATGTGTAAGAGATTGAATGCATTGTCCTGCGCATTTCACTTATAAGCAATATTTTAATTCTGTTAAATTTGTCTCGCATATTTCGTTGCGTTCTGCATAATAGTATAGGCATTTATAGCTGACCATAGCTGTGATTCCTAATATTTACACTTACTTTATTTTTTCCAAGCAATGAAGCTTACATCGACGTCAAGACATTACTCTATTCGACTCGTGAAGATATGAAATGATTGACATTTGTGTTGCATGTTTAGCCATTTTCTCAATGTATCAAGCTACACACAGCTTTTTCCGGACTTCCCAGACAATAGAGGCTTATAGTGAACAGCACGTCAATTTTCCCTGTTTCCGATTGAAGAATAATTGATTCTTTTGATCATGTGGAAATTAAAATACTCCAAACTACAGTATAATATGAAGACAGTGGTCACATTCTGTGTAGAGCGGGTTTGTTTTATTTTTGTGAATACGCAAAGAAATTAGACTAATATTCTCCATACTTACTTACAAATAGAGTACCAGTTAAATAAAAGAACATCCCCTGAAATAAGGAATTCACCCCCATAATATTTGAAGAAAATTTATTCGTTTCATAGGTTAGGGCTACACCGGCCAGGGCCCCTGAACTAACACAACTCAAGCGGAACCACGCAGTTTTCTTAGGGTGGCTCCTGACGAATAACCCCTTAAGGGGCCCGATGTGATTTATTTTTTTTTGCACCGACGGGTCTCATGCATGTGTCATCATTCATGATGCGTAACCTATGTCCATGGCCAACTGGCAGGGAACGTCGACAGGCTGCGATTTCGCGACCAATTTACTATTTGGAGAAACTTCATGGATGAAGAGGATATCATCAGCGATGACACCTCTGACTCCGAAGAAATTGACAATGTTGTATCTAATGCCGAAAGTAATGACTCTTCACACATGAGTATCGACGACGAAGACATAGCCCCTCTGCGACAGCAGGCCTACAGCAACGTGATATTACTGATTCCGCTTCTCGTCTTGACAGCTTCAAGTCACCGGATGGGAAAGTGTGGTCTCCACATCCGATCACGTACAATCGCTGCCGTCGTCCACTATCGAACATCGTAAGAGACGTAAGCGGACCCTCTCGTCAGGTTAGGGAGGCGGCTTCCTCTCCAAGTGCTACATTCATGAGCTTCGTTACACCTGAGATAATTGACATTGTCAAAAAATTTACAAATACTGAAGGACACCGTGTATATATGAAGAGCACATAGGATTGTGTGTGGATCATCAATGTGTTTATGCGAAAATTTCATACCTCTGAATTATCGCCGCAGTGTTCTCGCATTTAGATTATTCTTGGAAATTATACATGACAACGGACATCCTCTACATCATTTGACCCCTGAAAGACTGTATTATTCTGGGAAATTTCGGATGGACAACTCGCATCTCGAGCTCAGACGAAGATCGTATTTTCCGAGTATGTGCAGGTTATCAAACAGTGGCTTCGTTCTTTAATCGGAAGTATTATTCTTTTTGTTTGTTTCTAACTTTTGTCGATAATTTTATTTCGTAAATTTGTCTCACGATTTTTATTATTGAGACTGTTTTCATACAAATATACGTCACTTATTATTATTATTATTATTATTAAAATAATTCCCGACCGGCTAGCCTCACCGGATATGACCGGCTAGCCTCACTGCGATAATAATATACGCCCGTTAGCCTCAGATGTGACCGGCTAGCCTCACAAGTGGCCGGATAGCCTCACAAATCAATAATAATTATTTTTCGCGACCGGTTAGCCTCATCGAATGATATTATTATTTTTCTCGACCGGTTACTCCTCATTTAAATGATATTAATATAACCTAATAATAATGCTTTATGTTAATTTTTTTTGGCTAGGCCTACAAAATTATAAGTAGATTGTGATAGAATGAATGAATGTGAATATAAGCGGATTTTCCTTCTGCATATCACTGGGTATAGAGAATTTTGAGGAAGAATGAAAGAAATGAACTTCGGCAAAAAATGAACTTTTCATCCGTATTTTTGTACAAAATACACTACTTTTTACGGCAAAAATACACCAGATTTAATTAAACTATTTGAAGTATGATTTAATTTATTACATGCCTCTTCTATTTGTTAAATTTTTTGTGTATGCACATCATCAAAGAATGAAACAACACCACAATTCGAAACAATTGTTAAAAAGAATCACAAATCTCTAGCAACTTATATATTTATATTCAAAAAAATGGTAAATCGAATATTCAGACCGAACAATCCCACGCAGTTCAATGCCGTCAACCAATCGCAATTCAAAAACTGCCATTCATGATAGCATTCAATGTAGGTTTCAAAAGTTTAACGAAACGTTGCGACCTGTAAAGCTCGCCATGAATAAAGAATATAGTAAATGCTTCATGTTTTAACCAAGTAAATTGAGTCATGATTTCCCGAATAAAAAATTAGTGCTTTAAATATTGCTGGAAAAAATAAAAAAAAAGAACAATTCATAGTTAATTTTTCCTACGTCGTTCATTTTAGTGTCAAGAAATTTCTTAAATATAGATTTATAAAGAAAAACGTCCTTATTTTATGAGTTGATCACATCGAATTTAGGATACCTTTATATTGTCATGCAAATATTTGATATTTGAACAAAGTGCAAAACGAATTACTTACAATTACTACTGAAAATTAGGTTTATGCAGGCCATCAGATGAATGTACCTTAAAACAAAAGAAACACCTGTAGAGGAATTTGATGGTTTTGAATGTTCATCAATATCTCACAAACGTTTCCTCTGATGAAGGTAGTGTTATGTTCAGTAGAAAAAAATCGATGTCGGGAAGAATTCGTTGAGTCACTGAAATAGACAGAAAAAATCATTGTTGTTAAAGGAAAGACTGGACTCAATTACAGTACAATGTAAGATCGAAATCTATTGACCGTGTTCATTCTTGATTTTAAAAACACAATTTTGGGACACATTGGTGGCGGAAAATTCTTCTTCGATTCTGGTTTTAATTGGTGCATTTAGTAGTTTTGAATTAATTTGACAATAAGTAAGATCTAATTTCTTATAATTTCGATATTTTTCGACATGAACATACTCATAATTGAATTTCTAAACATCAGAGGATTAAGAATGAATATGTATTCCCCAAGAATTGCTAGATATTTTCAAAATCTTAAAACAATTTTTTTGTTTTTAAAAAAAGTTTTCAACAAAAGAACGTTACACAGTTTACAATCGATACCGTTTGATATACAAGTCACTTTACTGCGGCCCGTTTGAAAGGTCCATAGATCGGAGTGGTGAAGTTCATCGTCTGTCGCCCGCTTCAGTCAGCATCCATCGACTCAACTTTCCAACATCGACCACTTCTTCAGCATCCATCTTTTCGTCATCGTCTTCATCATCACAATTCTTCAGTCGATGGGCACACCTACATCTTCCCAAATTCCATCTTCGATCTGACCCTCTCTCATTTTCGCTGTTGTAGTCGCTTTCCCGTCGTATCTTCTTGTTCTTGTACTTCATCTTCTCTATGCCTCACCGCTTGTTATCGAAAATTAAAAGTATTCTGGAGAGAATTAAATTTACATCGAAAAATCGAAACATGCCATTGGATTAAAAGTTAAGGATGGATATTATACATCACATACCATCAGTATATTAGGAAAAATGTTTACAGTATAATTGAATTTTCTAAAACACAATTAGGCAATCTATTGGGATCGGCAATCGATTTGGGGATTTAACAGATCTGATTTTATTCAAGCCCTATGTAATTTACCAACGCAATACTTGTCGGCTCTTTATATTTCGTATTGCTTGAGATTGAAGATATTCGCAAAACGCAACTTGATGACAGGCTAACTTTGTGAGATTTATTTCTTCATCTGGAATTGCGTTTTCATTACGACGGGACAGTTTTCACTTACGAAAGCTAAAGGACTCAAAATAGTTGTATGACGTTTATAACGCTGAACTCCACGCTAATTTCTGTCATACAAAGATTTTTTCTAGTAGATTTACAGTAACTCATTTTAGTAAGTTTTTCTATTCAGGGGATTCAGAATAGCAACTTTATGAGGCCGGAAGTAGTAACAGACATTACATTATTCGTGATATAGTATATATCTTATTATCTTTTGACGAAGCAAAAGGTCAAATTGCATTATAGAATAAAAACCACATCAGATTCCCATTCGAAATCGTACCGGTTCTGTTTCGCAAAGGAAGGTGTTGACGGGACAAATTAGACAGACAGTAAAATATATCCGGATATTAACTTTTGCCAGCATGATACCAATGAAACAACATTACAATTTGATTAATAACACATATAATCAAGCATAGAAAATAATGAAATCTTATCCGAACAGTAAATGCCAAAGTATTCAAGTATCAACCAAAAGTTATTAACCGTATGGTGGGGCGAGTTCGCCCATTATTGGGTCGAAGGTTCGTCCACAACTAACATTTTGACTACGTAAAGTTTAATATATATGTCTCTAACGGAATATCTTGATTCTTTATACATTATTTTTTAAAAAAAAAATTTTATAAACAAAATAATGAATTGATTTTGCGTATAACAAAGCATATGATAATCAATATTTGTTAATTTTATTTCCGACAGTGACCATTTGGCCCCACTATTTAAAGTATATAAAATACAACCCACCCTTTTTTAAATTACTTTTCTATACATAAATACTTTCTTATACGAAAGTGTATTTACAGAAACATATAACAAAAGCTTCTTTTTGCCACTATCAAGTTAGAAGCTAGACGTGTTATTTGTAATATCAAAAGGAAAATATTCTCAAACTCAGAATTTAGCGGGTGCGGCATATCTGAGATAATGGGGTGAGGTTCGTCCCATACATAAAAAAGTTCTTGTTTCTACAAATGTACTTCCCATAAGTAATGAATACATGATACGAAAGCTGTTGTAAGCAACTAAATTCAAATCACATCCAAAAACATTTGAAAAATGAACAAAAACCTGTAGTTTAATTTGAAAAATATTATTAAAAAGGTGGGCGAACTCACCCCACATTACGGTACCGTAAAATGGATAATAAATATATCATTATATTATAATGAATATATAAGAAATGCGATAACAAAATTAACTTTATAACTTCAGAGAGTACTTACGAAGAAATAACTGTGTTTGTTGTTGATTGATGTCCGTTAAGTAATTTCAGCCGTATTTCCTTGAGTGCAACATGTCTTTTCGACAGTTCACTTTTAATTAAAACCTCATCTTCTCACCGAACGGTCTTGCACCCGAATCAGTCGCTGATACATGACAGAGCCTCAAAAAACTGTAATTATGGTGGACATATACGGTTAAATGAAATCCAATGAGACGTTTATAGCAGCAGACAATAAAGTTTGTTTTTAAAACCCTTTTATAATGTCAGTTAGCGCTCTACTGCAGATGTAGTCTAAAACGAAACTTTTTCCGGAATCTGGTTTCTTCACTTGAAAGATACTCCTGCATACTTTTATTCCAAGCATAGCAGAGCGTGGATGTAGTTTCATTTACATAAGAAGTGATACTTTTAACGTTTTTAGATTATATATCATTTGACGTCCTCAAAGGTTAAAGAAAATAGCTAAAACGTATGCGGCTTAATGTAAACATGGAGGACCACTGTGCATACATGAAAAAAACCTAACACATACAAAACGGCGTTCAATCATCAATTGTCAATACCAAAAAATATGGCCACCCCCTTTTTTCCCACTTACTTACATCATTCGCAACTTTTGTGATGATTTTGCCCACTGAATCTAGTGGCGAGCCCATCCATTTGCAGAGCAGAGTTTTGTCGATGGTCTGGCTTCAAGGGTATGCGGAACTTTTGTTTTCAGTTTAACATCGACAATTTAAAAAAAAAAAAACCCCGTAGCAGTATGTCGTACCTGCTCCCGTTTTCATCGTCCGAATAGGCTTCCATAAACATGATACGTCTTGTGTCTACCTGTAAAGAAAATGAATATTTGTACGATATATGAGAAGGAATGGTGTTTAACAGAAATAAAGTTTATTTAGAGCATATTATAAGAAATACCACAAACGAACAGATACTGTAGCATCTTTGAAAAACAGACAAAGAAATTAAGATAAAAAAAGGTTAAGTTTCACTTACCACCAAATCGTACACCTCTCTACTCGAAGCACCACTGAGTCGGATTTAGTCTTAAAAGCGGCTCTAGGACACCCTTCAATGTCATCGTCCTTTCAATGCATTAACCTCACGGGATGGAAGTGCTGCCAGCGATGTAATCAGGTGATCTCTATTCCCTGAGAAATACACGTGTATTGATGTTACACCATCAACGGTTACTCCAACGGACAATAAATAATCAAACAAACGGCACAAAGAGAAAAACGAAAGTACTAAACCGATTGATCTCAATTTCTTATTTTTTTTTTCTAGGTTTGTTTTTGTGTTGGATTGAATCTTTCTTTAGATTTTGGTTTTTTTTTTGTGATGTATTTACAGTTGGAGGTTGTATTATGATAGATGGAGAGCGAGTGGACGTCTCATATCTCAAACAGACTGCCACATATTACTGCGCACTGAAATCGTAACAATCAAACATTTCGTCCAACCCGCTATATTTTTGATAACATCAAATCTAACATTATTGATAGATCCTAATGGGAATCCGAAATATAAAACAGAAATGAATAACAAATAATTGAACAAGTGCAGGAACATGAGTAAAACGGCTCTTCGATGCGATTCGGTTACATAGGACTACTTACCTTTGCTTTCCATTTTCATGTTGTACTCGTGTATCTGTTGAGACATCAATTTCTTATAATAGGCTACTGTCGAGTAGGCCTCTTACTAGATATCGAAAACTGACTTTTCCCAAATCAACTAACGAAAGTTGACTTAAATTATACACATATAAACTTCAAAAAATTTCTTGCAAGAACCAAGGAGAACGGTGACCCATCAATCGTAAAGTCATATAACAATCCAAGTAATCAAAAAGTTCTAATTTCAAAATACTTTTTTCTAATTACAAAATTTTATAATCACTCTAAAAAAAAGTAAAACAATTACTTTATCAAACATATATCAACCACTAAGTTTGGTACAAAACAATAAAAACCAGAAGATAATGGATATCAAGCATAATAGTTGTATCAATTATTTTTGTCATTATCTTGGTTGTATTTGCCTGACTTCGTATGTTTTACCACCGTTTTGACTATAAAATTCAAAAATCCGAATCTAAGAGGAAAATCGTTGACGACCGTTGATGCTGTCATTTACTTTTCATCTTACATCTTAATCGTTGGCAAAGACTGTAAACACCATCATTTATTTTTCATCCCTATGGGAACTGTTTCTTCTTGTCGCCTTTTAAAAACGTCAGTCGAATACACACATTATCCTTCGATCATTCTCACCATCATTAACTGATCTAGCTATTTCTTTCCGCATTACATGTCCTCAGAAACTGGAAGATTGTTCTTTTCAAAATGTTAGAATGGCTCACGCCCTGGTATAAACCTCTGAAGACTTTTGATATTTATTTAGGCTATAAAGTTTAATCACTCTGAACTATTTGCGTGAAGACCTGGCGAGCAGGCGAGAAAAGATTGTTTTGACGCTCCGATTTAACGGAGGACCAGGGTTCGCCGATATATTTTCGTGGATTATCCATTACATTACATTGATATGCATACAGGTATTGTTCAAACGATTCGAATTTTTAGCATCGCTGTCGGATTCAATTCATAATTCCATGCATTGCAGGGATCAACAGATTGGTTTCGTTAACCGTGAAAATATTCAGAGGGCAAGGTATGGCAAGAGCAGGGGGCAAGAGGTGTCTTTTAGCTTAAACTTTAACTGTGACATCGGAATGATAATCAATACTTATACAGTGTCTCCGTCTATGTTCACCGCTAAGCGCTAATTCCGTGCGCACGAAAGCCACAGTTCAAGGCTATTACTAAAACACACCGAGGGCCAAAATGAAAATTGCTAAAATACACCGAACCCCAAAAATCACATATGGAGGCATTTTCATGTGCCCTCGCCAAGGTCCCATGCTTACGATAAACATAAGACATTGCAATTTGGGCTACTATAATTCGTTCCTAACACTCCCTATATCCTTAACCCCATTAATTCTGATAGATAAAAAGTACATTAAGATTACAAAACAAATAAATTTCATGTTATTCTAGCCAACTATCACTCGCATTGTCAACTGAATGATTCGAGAATGGTCATAGCAAGCCCGCTGTGAGTAAAAAAATACCTGTTTAAGTTGTTTTGCTGCGGTATGCAAGCTAAAACCTGATTATAATCAATATAACTACTTGTTGCTATATTTTAGAGGAATCAAACCCATGAACTTACAACTTAAACCCTCGAATAACCAATAATGTAACTCATACATTTATCCCAAACGTAAGCCTGCACTACAACCATATGGTATTGTCCTATTCAATACATAAGGCCAATATTCACAAGTGTGAGGCAGCCATTCCGGATAAATTCTTATTATAAACGTGAGAAGATTGTCTCAAATAAGATGACACATCACACGACAAGATCTTCCATATCAATAATATGAGCCTTGAGTTCCTCCAAAACCATCCAATTCATTATATTACGTTTGCAAAAGTTTATAAGAACTAAAAACAGGTCGAAATAATTAAAAGAAAAAGTAATCTGTTAGCTGTCATTTTGAAAGAGAGAAAAAAGCAGATGATGGTGAACAAAAAACGAACTGTGTGGACCTATTTTTGCTAATTATTCTTTTTGTGTCTAATTTAGTGCAACAATAGACCTCTGTATAAGCTATGAATAAACTTAATAAACGTAGTTACCCACAAAAAAGACATTAACGAATTATATTCACACAAGTCTTGGGTTAGTTTGTTTACAAATGATACCCATATTTAAAAGATTCCTCCACCCCGACTGTACTTTTTTTACTCTCAAAAAGATAGAATTATATTAAAAGTAGAACGGAAACATCTGCATGCTTTAATTTATTAAATCTTTTGGATAATAATGAGATGTTTATGGATACCAATAATGTTTGACATGAAAATAAATCATTGCTCTAACTACTCCAGTTCCTGCAAACGAGGTCAGTAAACAAGGTATACAATTATTCCATATGTGCCCAATCATATGTGCCCTCGGCTGTTATGGCCATCGGGAACTATCGGCCACAAAACAATGCATAAATGACTTCACAAACTAATATTAAATTTGTAACTCGAAAATATACAATAATAAAGTCAATAAAACAAGAATAAGTCGAGCCTCGGCTGACTTCGCCATGCACTATTGGCCAACTACTGCATAGCTTTTCGGATAGACCCGAAAGTTTTCCGGAAATCTAACTTATAATGGTATCAAATAATAATAATATACATTATTAGGAGACACTCATGAAGTTTATTGACTTAAAAAACACACAACTCAACACATTACAAACAAAAACATACACATATTTGTGGGTTTTGACGATGGCATAATCTTCATTGAATATATGCAAATTAATCGACACCAAACTCATTCAGATACACTATGGAACTTATTTCCAGCAATTTTTGATACATAACTCTGAGATTTACCCATGAAGTATGAGCGGAAGCACTAGCGAAGGTGAAATAATTACCTGGCAATATCATCAAAAATAGTGGAAATTTGATTTCTTTAACTGAGACAAAATCAAATAGGTGAAACACTTTGCGGTAAACTTGAGAAATTCACGTGTTCATCCTTCTTTTACTAATAATGTAAAGAACACGTATTCGACTTTGAAAACGCATTTGCAAATGTTTAGAAAAATGTTCCATGATTATTGACCTTTTTTTTAATCAGTATTAAAGTATTAATACGAATAGCAGTTAAATCATACAAAACTTTAAATCATCCTGATGAAGTAAAACACCTACCTCGTATGCAAGTAATTTGCTTCATTATTCAAACACACGTATAAACATAATAGGCACCTAATATTTAAACATTTGAGTTCAGAGAGGCATTACAACCTCAAATGATGGCAAACAAAATGCAAAAAATCAACCATCCAACCTCTAGATTGAGCTTCATTAATCGCCTTCCAGCGCTATTCCAAGCACCCGCTTTTTGTAATCTAAAATTTTTCACATAGACAGCTAAAACCGGACCAGGGCTCGACAACATGCAGTGGAATGGAAAAGGCGAACATCAGCACCAACACACCAATTCATTTGCAACAGTTATCATTATTGTACAATTGCAACATCTTGAGCATAAACAGCGTGAGCATCCTAAATATTAATGAAAAAATTCACATCAGAATATCAATTTTTTAGATAGAATTTTTCTTGAAGTACCGCCTTTAACCAGAAATGCATCAGTGAAGCACAGTCACTCTCCAACGTGAGATAAACCATCAATATTTTAATATTAAGATTATAATCAATACATTATGCAAGCTGATATATCGTTCAAACTAAACATTTCTCTCAGACAATTTCATGAATGATGATTCAACTCTAGTAACCATTCGGATGCCTGAGCCAAGGCATCGAGGAACAAACACGTTAAACTCTTTCCTCCGATATTATTGGACTTTGTTTTTGCTGTGTCAATAATCTAATTTTCACCAGCAACCGCTCTCTTGTTGTATTTATAGTCTCAATTTGTATAATTTCGCAGCACGTGGGCATCAGAAATACATCGATAGCTCACCATTAATTACAGTAAACCATATACAGTACATAGATCACAGACCAATATTATCTACTACATAACATTCGAGTTTGGCATTTTTTTGTGATATCTTCATTCTTTAAAAAACTGTACAATCCGAACTACTATTTTTCCATTCGCAAAAGTCCCGTATCTTCGTACCAAAAATGTGACATTTTGTGAATTCTCCCTCGTAAACTCTAATGCGTATGACCATCCTATGCACCCTTACGATGCCGCGTTTGGACAAAGCTAAGCATCTTCACAATAAGGTCACACGTACCCCTCCAAGGTCCAAATTTCAATGTATGTAACGTGACATTTTGCCATGCGCAAACGTCTCGATTTGTACCAAAACAAGTGACATTACTGAGAACTTCTCCACCTCTGAAACTCTAAGCGTTAGTCTATCCTATGCACCCATAGTATGACGCGTTGGGTCAAAGGCCCCTAAAAGCATCTTCCACAATAGTCACAGGTACTCATCCAAGTCGAAATTTTCATTGTTTTGTAACGTGACAATGCCATCGCCCACGTCACGTTTTCTATGCTACCCAAACATGTGACCTTTGTGACTAATTCTCCTCAAAACACGATGCGTTTTGTCTTATCCTAAGCACCCTTGAGATGACGCGTATTTGTCAATGCTACGGCATCTACACAAAAGTCACAGTTACCTCCATAGTCAAGATTTTCAACTCAGTAGTATCGAGACATTTGCCCATGCGCAAACGTCTACGTATGTACCAAAAAGTTTGACGACATATTGTGAACTTTTCTCCTCTGAACTCTAATGCGTATGCTTCCTATGCGCCCATGTAGATGAACGCGATTTGACCATGCAAAGCATCGTCACAAGATAGTCACAGGTAGACCTCCATGGCCAAATTACATTCATTGTTGTAGATAACGTGACATATGCCAAGCGCAAAACGTCTCGATTGTAACCAAAAATTGTGGCAGTTATGGTCTCAGACATCACGTCTAAACACTAAGTCGATAGTCATCCTGAATGCACCGTTATAGACGACGCGTTTGTATCAAAGCAAAGCATCTTCACACTAGTCACAAGGGAAACCTGCCATGTACAAATTTCATTGTTGATAACTCGAGACATTTGCCCATGCGCCAAGACGTCTCGTTTGTAACCAAAAAATGTGACATTTTTCTGATACACCTCCCTCTAAACTCTTATGCGTTTGTCTCTATCACGTTTAGAAGACGCGTTAGTCAATGCTAATCATCTTCACAATAGACCAGATAACTCCATGACAAATTCATTGTTGTGTATCGTGACATTTGCCATGCGCAAACGTCTCGATTTGTTCACCCTAAACATGAGGACATTTTGTGACTATCACCTCTAAACTCTATGCGTTTGTATATCCTATGCACCCTTAGATAGACGCGTTTTTCAATTGCTAATGCATCTTCACAATAGTCCACAGGTACCCGGGATCCATAGTCAAATTTCATCGTTGCAAATCGTGACATTTGCCATGCGCAAACGTTCTCGTTTGTTACCAAACATGTGGACAATATTGTGACTAATCCTCTAAACACAATGCGTTAGACTTTCCTATGCACCCTAAGAAGACTGCGTTTGATCGATGCTAAGAAGCATCTTCACACAAGTCACAAGGTACCTACCTCCATGTGAAGTTTTTTCGTTGCATCTTGACGATTCCATTCAGAGGGCAATCTCGTTCGACCCAAAAAAACGGCAGAAGTCAAAAAAACAAAAATATTGTGCTCCACTGTCTGCAGAAACACAGCGAATGATGCACGGGTAGAACAAGATTTTGTATCTCCCACCCCCTCCCCCTTACTACCGTAACACTGAGAGAAGCATTACACTCCTATTACATAGCTCTGACTACCGATTTACGGCGATTCTGAAAACCTTCTTTCTGAATATGATATAAAGTAGGCCCTGACTTGTCATTTTCAGCTATTGTGGTTTGAAAGAGCCAGTAGAATTTATAATTACAGAACACTAAAAATAGTCTCTTAATAAACAGGTACAAATTTAATTTAAAGTTTGAAATGCATAGAATTAGTTTTGAAAATGATAATTTGCTTGTTGAACTGAGCATGGCTGTAATCAATAAAAGTAACTCCCTATTGATATACTGTTCAGGACATTTCAAAAATTCAA
>CAJQUW010012123.1:0-18873 GCA_907163375.1 Prostheceraeus crozeri | reverse complement strand
ACAAATGAAACGCTTGTGCCATTCCGGAATGCATCACCAAAATGGCAATCAGAAGAAGCTGAGCGCGCCTTCCGAGGATGAGACGATTTGGGTGCAGTAGTGCACAGCATGCAGACACCTAAAACTCTACCAAAGGTGGAGATTGTTAAATGATGTCAGACTGTAACTTTATTACTTACACTCTTAAACTCTTCTTTTTTGAACAAAAAAAATAATTGGCTGAAATCCACTAATGTGTCTGTCTTCTTACAACAGACCTCGGAACATATGGTAACTGCGGCTGAGTGATGAGACAACGAAAGCACTGACGTCAATTAAAGATGCAGATTGTATATAGAGCACGCGGTTGCTAATTTCAATCCTCCATGCAACTAATCCTAAGGTTCTGCTCTGCGGACCAATGTAGAGAAAGTGTTCACCTCTCCATAGGCAAATTACGCGAGCGCACAACGACATGTAAAATTATGTAATGTTAGAGAAAAACATAAATCAATGTCTACGCAAGTTTCCATATAAGTACCGACAAATAGACACTCTGATAAATCACTAAGAGAGCAATCTCAACTTGTCAACATGCAATAATAAAACCGAATGATAAGCCAAACACAGTCAAATTCAAATAATCGAAAACTAGATCTAACAAGCCAACAACCAGCGCTTCAACTAACATACCAAACTTTATGCATACTGCGCCTACCCGTGTGCACGCAAAACGTAGAACTCTATACAAGTAGATTCCTGACAGCGCATATGAATGTACACATAACTCAACAAATAGTGAGATGAATATAGCATAATCCACATCTATGGCGAACTGTTAGTCAGTGAAAAGACGACACACAATGGACCAAGCACACCTGAGCCATGATTATCACGCACAACCACCACCTAACTGTGACCATAACAGCAATTCTTAGACACAGCATCGCGTCATGTTAGTCGCGAATTTAGTGTCTGACTTACACAGGACCTATCAATTGCGCGGCCTCGTCTGAATTCTGCTATCGATAATTCGTTAAGTCCGGTTTCTAATCCACAAGAACGAAAAACTTTCTCGGCAACACTTCGTGACACTCATCATACCCCTCCACACTATACAATGATATGCGATGCTTCGGCGTTTTCAGGATCATCTAAATAGTCCTATATAACATCATAATTGAAACGCCTTCACATAATAGCGGTCTAAGGACCAATGGGATTACTCCACAGCGACTGATGTACAAAAATAATAAAGCTTCAATGTAATAACAAGACCTGTCAGGTGTACAATCAGTTTTCCTCTAAGCCAAAGAAGTTAAACAAACCACAAGCTGCTCAATCATGTTAAATATTCAATATTGACAAACTGATTGCTACCTATATACGTACACACACCAATATTGCGCATTGATAATGAAGTACCTTTATTCAAGGAATAGAAGTAAAATCAGATAGTAGTGGACATCTGAGCTAATATGGAAGGCTTCTATCCCAACAGTATTCATTTAAAGATATCCCAAAATTTAGAGAAAAACTAATGGATATTAAAAATTTAACACCACATATCCACCATTTTCAGAAATGGAAACGCAACGTGTTCGTTTACAATAGTGTAACTTACACTGGTAGGCAAACGGTTAATATTTGGCTAATTCTCACACACAAATGGCAGCAGCACAACCAATTGTGCGCATTCACAAACGTCGAAGAATATGTATAAAGGAGAACTATTAAAAATGACATAAATACTATCTGCGAAACAGATGCACATCTAGTCATTCACATATAAGACAACACACTAGAACGCATTCACAGTATTGGTGCATTCGAGGGAAAAGCGCAACAAGATAGAAAAAATGCACGACAGATCTAAAACGTACTAACACAGTGAGCATGGAATATCACACTAAGTCCTCCATTAGGAATTTTATGGCAGCATATAAGTAGTGCTACATTGATAGATAAAAACTCACATAAACCTGCCGGCTTAATCGGAGCTTATCATGTCAGGACATAATGCCCTTCATCACAATTTGAAAACAAGTATTACCCTTTGACAAGGTGAAAATTGCATTAGTAGTTATTCTGCAAAAAAAATAAAAAACCCAACAACTACTAAGAACACTGTAGCCCAAGACTTATATGACAACACAATGTGCACAACAACTACGAGCCGCCAATGTCACTGTCTCGCGCGATGAAAAAGCACAGCCAAACTAGAAATGGCAGAATGTTTGCAACAAAGAACAAATGAAATCACAAATCCCTTCAGATGCGACATGAAGTCATAGAATAACATAGTTCCGTGATCACGATCATGATCATATCACCGGACGATAAAGGACAAACATTATGTAGGACACAAGCAACACCTCCGTTCAGACTTACAACGAGACGGGCGGAGCTCCCCATAATCTTTCTTCCACAATTTTAAAAATTATGATAGCCACATCGTTCTGCTCTATAAAGCGCATTGCGAAGAACTGAAGCTCAACTTGGAGAATTAAGACTGTTGATATGCAGCAACTGCTGAAAAATAATATAACTTCAAATCCGCCAGTGTCACCACGTGTAAAGCGAATACAAAGGAAGACAGTATACTCACTTAAACTAATAAATTCCTTACAGACTCATAACAATATTCTCAACACGCAACTCCTTGAGTGGAATTACTAGCCAAGGGCTATGCAGAACGTATGAGGGGGGGGGGGGGGGGGGATCATGTAGGACATACGACATTAAGGGTAGAATTTCCACAATTCAAGTGATAAACAGCTGTTTTATATCAGAAGGGAGTGTTTCCAGTATTCATACCTTCAAAAACTTAAACACGTGAGATTTGACGGAAAGCAACTGTCTACCACCACAATTTGAATTCTATTATGGATCTATACATTCGTGACCACTGTTTCCGATAGTGAATATGAACACGCTAAACAAGCCGCGCACGTGGATTGAATTTAATTGTAGCACATTTGGTGATTACATGCTGGCATAGTCTGAGAAGTTAGATGTTTTATTGTTCGGCAGGACATATCATGAGAGTGCTGTAGAGTCATTGAGGTCAACGTGAGGATGAAGTCGACCCCTGTTAAAACATTTTGTGCAGGTCGTCCCACATCTTAAGAGGGGGGAGCTTTAACCTCAGCACTAAATTTCCTCGTTCCAGATGATCCCCCACACTACATACAAGATGCTCGTGAGAACGGCACAACACAACTAAATGTAACAATCTATTGAACGAGGATATTATGAGGGGGATATGACTTTCGTACCAACATTCACCGAGCGGCGTGCACGCATTGACAGAATATCTCTCTAGGAAAATAATACAGACATGAAAGTCGACATGTTTTTGACCTACTTAGATGGTTTTTGTAAACTCAACCTTATTATGTGGTTCTTCACTCCGTAGAATATTACCCCAGACTTCAAATTTTCCAAATGGTTGAATGAAAGCGACTTAGATTGGTTGTTGTGAATTTTTGTTAAATGATATGGAAAATGTTGTGTAAAATATTAGATGGGGGGTTTTAATGATGGTGAAATCGGCATCAACATTTTTTGATTTAGATTTATGAGTAGATGTGTGTTGATAGATTGATATAAATCAGCGGAAATTATGCAGTGGTTTTGAAAAAAGATAGTTTTAGAGGTTAGGGGTTAGGGTAGTATATAATAATAAGATGATGTTTTAACAGGGGGGCTGGATTAGGAAGTATCCTTGTGGTGTTTGTATGAGTAGGTTTGTTTTGGGGGGTCTGGTATCAGGAGTTTTTGGATTACTACTCTCTCTACTTGATCTCTATGCTCTATAAAGGCAAGCTGAATAGAGAGACACACCTCTGGTGTTGGTTTTGGTGTGTAGAAGCAGAGGCCATTCATGATGACACTGCCCGATTTCCCATTAGCTCCAGAAATGCAGATGATTGAAAAGAGAAATAATAATGTTTTCACACTATATGAAAAATCTATATGAGAAAAGTAAGACCAAATACACATTTTTTTTTTATATTTTTTTTTTTTTTTTAGTTTTTCACATGTTTCTTCTATGCAAGAAACTTCTGCTCCATCAATTTGATAGGGAAGGAAAATTATGTAGTCCCATCTATTCAATTTTAAAATTTTAACTTGAGCATGGGCGATGAGAATCAAGAAGATTCATAGTGGCATAAAAAGAGATTCACACAAAAGCCTTGGTTTATAAAAACATACATTGATATGAACTCTCAAAAGAGGGCTCAATCAAACACTGACTTCGAAAAGAAGTCATTCTAACAAATTGAAAAATAATTCTTTATATGGTAAAACAATGGAAAAGATGTAAGGTGAGAAAGGAAAAAATTTAAACTAGTCAACAAATGGTAAACAAACTTTACTGAAATTGTCAAATCATCCTCTCTATGTTCAACACAAAGTAATATTTGATGAAGAATCTGGTTGGTATGGAAATGTACAAAACCTTCAATAGTTTTAAATAAATTTAATGAATATGTTGGTCAAGCAGTAAGTGTACTTGACTATAGTAAGATTGGAAATGTTTATTCAATTATATTAGACGCAATGAATCTAAAAGGATGTCCACTGATAAAATAGAACGCGACTTTGTGGAGGTGAATACCGACAGTTTCTTCCTATGTTTTATACACATCACCATCTGTCCGTCTGGAAGATATACTTCTATACTTCGGTGAAAAGTTTGACTCTTCAAACTATGACAGTCATCACCGACTATACTCAACTACAAACAAAGCTAGATTAGGTTGTTTTAAGGATGAGTGTGCTGGAAAGTTGGAAAGTTGCTTGAGGAAATGATCCTACTAAAACCGAAAATGTATTCCATGAAATATCTAGACTCTACGAATCATAGCATCAAAGGTGCAAAAGGAATTCAGAGAGCAGCAGTTAAAAAATTGAAACATGATGACTATAGGAGTGTCTATTATAGTGAGAATGATACAACTGAAGATATGACAATTATAAATTCAAAAAAATCACATAGTTAGCACAAAATCATTTAGGAAGCGAGGTCTTTCACTTTGGGAGGATAAGCGCTGTTGGCTGGATAAAAATTTATCATTACCATATGGACACTATAGCCTAGGTCTTCCCCCACCGTCGAAGAGAAGGAGATGCCTTCCTGTCACAGGTGATGTAGAATAAAGTCTAAATAAAAACAATATAATATTCCACTTGTAATAGATCTTGCGATTGCTGCATCTTCCGACATGTAGCAACACTTACTAATACATAAGTAGTCTTACTAAAATTGAAATTTCTATATCTTTCCGATATGTAGAAATGATTACTAATAAATAGGTAGTCCTAATGTGAATGAATATGTGAAGAATTTGTACTCAACATCATTCCGATATGTTGAGCTAATAAAATAACAAACTTTAGGCAAACATTAAACTTAAATTTGAAACATAGCTTTCGGAACATGCCTCATTACATTAGAACATGGAAACTTAGTGACGTTCAAAACGTTCACATAACAAATTCTAAAAGAATAGCATTTCGTCATTCAATAGCAAATAGTGATCGAAAACATCGTGGCGTTTGCATTAGTATTGACTCATTGCCTTCACTGAAAGACTTTGCGGATCTCATTGACAACCATAAGACTCGGATCAAGATTCCTCTCGATGACAAGGTATGGATAAAGTGTGATTCATCAGTCAAACTATACGTCTGTTCACAAAAACGTGAAGATGTTGAATATCGATTTTTTCGTTTCAGTGACGTCACATGGTAAACCTTTACAAGGGAGATACTACCACAGATAACGTCATTCATTAAAGATGGAGGACATCAAACGGTTGGAAGTTGGAAATCGGATGTTAACTACAAAAGCAAAGTCAAAACTCAATCTACAAGAGATCGAGAGGAATATACCCAACCGAAAACAATGGTTACTGATAAAACGCAAATTGAAGCCGACAACGAGCTTACATCTTGGAAGACCCTCAATGTTAACATGGAGGATTCAGAGGAAGGATAGATCTCTCACTATCCTATTCTTTCCAAATGGAACAATCCAATGTATTGGAAGGGTCATGGAGGGTGATCTCTCATATCTACACTTAACTTTGGAACATTTACTTGGTGATTCATTATCTGATTGGAAAGTGAAGACAATGACGTGTTATGTGAATTACACTATCACTATGATTTCCGTAAAGTTACATCATCACATAATCTAACTTATGAAGTGGAGTTATTTCCAGCAGCTCAATTGACTAACTGGCATCCATATCATGTTCATGTGTTCCACAATGGAAAGATTGTGATAACCGGCATTAAAGACATAAGTGATGTGCCTCCCATCATATGTGATTTGAAAAAATGTTTCATGAAAACCAAATTGTAGATTTTGTATATATGTGGATAGCTAATGAAATGTGAACATGTTTTTTGTATATATGTGAATAGATAATGAAATATGAGCATGTTTTTTGTTTTCCTTATAAACCCTTGTTTTGGAAAAAAAAAAGAGAGCAAGTTAATGATACAACATAAAACTTTATTTCAAAACTGTTTCAACATATTTAGTAAGAATTACATCATTTTTATCACAGTTTTTTGAAAATAGTTCTAAAGCACTTTTACAGTTATTTTTCAATGGTCTCTCGTTGACAAAATAGAGTACATAGCCACCGCACATTAGAGATGTATTACTTTGAAGTGGGAACGATGTCACTTTCCTAACAGTCCAGGAAAACCTGTTCATCCATAATGCGATATCATGTAAACGAGGTTGATTAAGAGAGTCAAAATATTCGGCAACTTTATAACGATTGATGTATACAGCAATCCAATGTTTTCCGGGAAGATTGTTGGTATCCGTATTGATGATAAGTGAACAAGGATAGAAAGGAATTGAAACAGGTAAATTATCTCTAGAAAAGACATTGAGAAATATTGTCTTGGAGTAGGGATGAGCTTTCCTCATTTTCCTCAAGATTTCTATGTTGCTTAAGTTACTCATCTCTGATAGCTGACAGTCACGTCTCTCATTCTTGTTATCTCAACTTTGCTATCATAGATAGCATAAATGAGACAAGTAATTGTTTTCTTCAAAGGTGACTCAAATGATACCTCCAGTCGTAGATTTCCAGGCTTTGTAACTCCTACGCTTTCACCACCTAGATCTGCATCTGCTGTGAGGTTGTACATAATGAAGAAGTAGCCATTCTTGTACATATCCATTGTAATTCCATTTGAATCGTCTGTATTAAACATGTTGAGGGCGGTATGTTGAAAATAGAACCATATTCACGTGCGAATTTGCCATCTTTGAAATTAGGCTCATATGCTTTGCAAGATACAAATTTCCCATCCTGATAGAGTGCTAGTTTGCTAACATTAAAGTGTTGGAAATTGAATGGATTCTTTTCAAAAGCACCAATGAATGCCTCATTTTCCACAAATGTGATATACACCGCCTTTGGCATTGCAGTGGGAAAAAGATTTGGGTAGGCATGTGAGGATGATCCCGCACCAATTGTGAAGTTTGTCAACACACTGTGATTAACTGGATATATTGCATTGTTTTTCCTCAATCCTGTCGCATGCTCGTTGATGACTGACGGGTTCATTGTTACTCGCCTTACATTGAGCACGGCATTACTTATGTTGACTTGATAGTTTGTAGCTCCAAAAGCCATTAACGCGAACTCAGGATTTGCACGAATAAATTTTATTTGCATTTTAACCTGTGATAGCAGATATCTCGATTGACGAAGGAAATCAAGATAGACGGGTCCTTTCAAGTATAATTCCTTTGAATCCGCTGTTAAATCCATTCGTCTTTTCAACCCTGTATTTGAGACATCATCAAATTTCCCTTGCTGATCATCATACCACCCAGAAACTTGCAAGTGTGACTGTTTAGCTTGCTTTTGAATTGAGTCATTGTATGTATATATGCTCCATATGGATATGCTCGATCCCTCCTTCAATCTGTTTGTCATTCAATATTAGATACACATCTGAGAACAGACTGGCAATAGGAAGATTTGCTAATCCCACTTTATCCTTGGATGAATCGATATTTGTACCATCAGTCTTCTTAATTTGTATACACA
The DNA here is from genome assembly GCA_907163375.1 of Prostheceraeus crozeri. NCBI lineage: Eukaryota > Metazoa > Platyhelminthes > Polycladida > Euryleptidae > Prostheceraeus > Prostheceraeus crozeri. The sequence goes on along the minus strand of CAJQUW010012123.1, from coordinate 10,801 downwards.
ACTCTAAATCAATGGATTGACAGTCAATATAATCTTGAGGATTGGCAGGTATATCAAACTGAATAGGCTGCTGGTTACCATCGATATTTGTTGTGGGGACTATGTCTACAATTGTTGAGGAGATGATGTCTGTCTGATGAGGGGGAGAATCGAAGAAACACAAAGCCGAATTGATACTCTGCATCGTATTAGCTCTACAAATATGTTGTCTTCCTTCGTTTTGACTTGTTTCTAGTAGCTGTGGAATTTCGTTTGCGCTTTCTTGTTTTCACTCGACGTCTAGATTTAGAACGTGCTGCTCTAGTCGGCTTTTTACTTTTCCTGCGTCTTTGCTTAGTAACTCGGCCTGATCCAACTTGTCTTGACTTCCTACGCTTCTTCCGAACTGTACGTCTCGTCTTTGTTAAATCATCTAATGCGTCTATGGAAGATTGCTGCGCGCGCATTTTCATAGATTCACCGATATCCTCACCTTGAAGTGCATCAGCTGCAACATTTGCACCAAAATCTAAAGCCCTGCTTCCAACACGCTTCATGATTGGTACGCCATACTTTTTGAGTGTTGGAAGAACCATACGTCTTAGTGCACCAAATATGCCTCCTCCAACTTGTCGTCTACCTCCATTAAACACGGGATAACCGCTCTGATATGATGGTCTACTGTAAATGCCTGTCATTATGACTATTGAATAACTATGGAAGTCACAATAGCGTAAAGCCTTATTCTCGTGACCTAATATGTAGGGTCAAAACAGTAACACCACCACAGAACGGTACTACTTCTCCTGCGTCATCATGAATTGATATGTCAATTCTATTGATGAAATTTCGGCTGATTGGTAGATACATTGTATTAAAAAATTCTCGATTGATTAGTTGCTTCCTTACGGATGAGAGAGGAAATGTGCGCAGAAGTGGGGCCTCAATGTCGCCAACCCTTGTATATTCAATAATGTTACAATAGACGTATAAGTTACTTATATCACGCTCTAGTGATGGGGTTGTATCGCCTATTGATGTACCTTCATAAATAGTTGATTTTGAGAATCCCAATGTGGTCGTTAACACGCTATCCAGCTTGATAAGAGAGTTCTTCCCTACCTTTAGAATCATGCGTTTCTTATGTGGGTCATAAGAAAAGTGATATTCATCTGCATCAAGGTAATCTACACCAAACTCATTTAACTTTGTACACAATTCAGATGGCGTTTTCAAGCTTTCAATGTTCAAATTAACTCTTTTTACAAGTTCACTGGAAGTAGACAATTCATCACCCGATATGTCTTCGCTGTATACGTGGATATCCCATGAAGCATTTGTTGATGCTTTGAGTTTAGAAGAGGAAAATTGAACCTTGAATGTATCATTTAATTCTGTCAACCAAGGTGCGCTTTCAAGGCCCTTAAACATCCCAATCATTTCAGATCCAAATTCAATAACAGCGGACTCAGACTTTTCCAATGGTGTCTTTTTAGTAAAAACAATAAATTCTGCCTCCGTTTCAACAGTAAATAAAGTTACTTTCTCTTTCTTATATTCACAAGTCATTAACGTTTCTGGCACTGATCCTTGAAACTTTCTTGCAAAGTCTTCAACACTTCTAATGACCTCAAATTTATTTTTTACTCGGATGCTCCTTCTTTGTAATGCATACAATGGCACAATTCTACATTGAAAATCAGTGACTTTCCTCTCCGAATTCCACCCACGTCCATTGTACCAATACCTTGATGAGAAAGTTGTCTGGAATACCCAAAAGTATGACTCAAATCCTTACCTAATACAAGAAGAACATGCTTCCCTTCCTTCATCAATTTTGTTGACCCCTTTATGACTGGTTTGTAGAATTTATTCAAAGTCAGCTTGAAGAGATCATTTATTCGTTCAAACATTCTACCGATTTCCTTTTCTGTATCTTGCAAGCTCATTGTGGGAACCTTAGAATCAAAAGTTGACGTTGCAAATGCCTTTTGAATTTTAATCATGTTTTGAACAGATGGTAAAGATGTTGAAAAAGGATGTAAAGTTAGATGATGAAAAGCCCATGTACCATGTAGACTATTTTGAAATATGCGAAAGCAATCATCCTTCTCTCGCACTTCTTTATGTAATTCAAAATAGTTGTTCTTTAGCAAACTGATATCGTTGTAATAAGTAATTTCAGTTAGAGCAACTTCATGGGGTCCATGCAGAGTAATTGGATTAGCGAATTCAACAGAGTATAGAGATGGTTTGATACTTGGGAATATCTTGGGGTTGCTATTGCTTGGAAGAATGATATTGAAGTTAGTAGACATGTTAAAGTCATATATGGAAGAAGTCACATGCTATATTAGCTTAAAAGTTACGAGTGTCTCCCATCTCCACATTTTGTAGATCTTGGTGCGTTATCCAGCTATTGAATGAATCAGGATATCCTTTCCATTTAACTAGATATTTCCTTTGATTGCCATGACCTTTCCTCCTAATTATTTTATCAATCATATACACCTCTTCACTTCTGTCAACTACTTGCAATTCATAAGAGTAAAATTTTCCTTCAATTGGATTGCCATGGTAATCTATTAATTTATACATGGTGGGCCTAAATTTTGTATTTACTTCATCCACAAAAAACTCTTCTTCAGTCCAATTAGGTAGATACCCCTTCTCAAATGTAGACTTGACCTTTGAAATCCGAACTCTATCACCAACATTAATTTTCTTTTCATTGGAAATGTTTTTCGCTTTCTTATCATACAATCGAAGCCATACATCCATCGCATTATCTGGGGTAACATCAACTGGTTTCATCTTAATGATTCGATGGTAGCTTTCATTGTAATTCTTAACAAATTTCTGCAGCTCACCTACCCAAACATGTGTATTTTTTGCAGTGAAATAGCGCCATATTTTTGTCTTCAGTGTGCGATTGAACCTCTCAACCATGGCAGCTTTATAAGCACTTTTGACACTAAACAATTCCACATTATGACTTTTAAGGAGACTTCGAACATGAGAGTTTTCGAATTCCTTCCCTTGATCGGTCTGTATTCTTTGCGGAACACGCCCCTCATCGAAAATGCCCTGAAAAGCCGCTTCAACTTCTGGTCCTCGTTTAGATTTCAGCGCACGTGCCCAAGCATAGCGAGATAAAATATCTATTACGGTTAAGATGTATTTATAGCCATCATTGTACTGTGATATCTGTTGCATGTCAGCCAAGTCCGCTTGCCATTGACTATCTATATTGTTAACAACATATTTTCTTGTTGGAAACCGCTTTCTCGCATTTTTGTGAAGAGTGTAAGTCGGTTGACTCCTCAACCACTTCTTGACTTTCTCTATTCCCACACCTGCTGCACGAGCTAGAACCTCCGGACGACTGAAACTTGCGGATGATTTAAGTCGTAATAAATCTTTCTGAGTTTCACTGCTGTACTCATCGTCTTTGTTCTGATTTGCACGCGTATTACTCGCACAGCAACTGCTAACACAATTGATATCAACCTCTATGCCCTCTTCTCCTTTGCCTTCGAGCGCAGATTTCAAACAACAGCAAAATTTTTGTAACGACATGATATGAGAGAGGCAAGGCTTAATTCATATTTGCTTAATATTTGCTATACTCCTTCGCAACACGCATTGAGCGCCTAGTAGCTCTTTTTGGTTGCAGATCATCGGGATCTGCAAGCTCTCGCTTGACCGCCATCGTGGGTGTTTTACTCTTTGATCCATCTTGTAAGTGACCCTTATCCAATTCATTCACAGTCGGTCCTCCAATAATATTCTGAGGTACATTTTGATCAGATAAAATTTTCTGAAAATATGTCCACCCTTGTGGTGCACCTAGTTTTCGCCTTACATCTCTGACAGCATATTGTAGAAGGTCATCTAAGTGACTATTTCTAATAACATCACCAGTTGTTTCATCTATTATCTCCCCTCTCTCATTGAACTTCACATGTGGATCAATGAAGTCAAATAATCGCTCAGCGCGCACACGATATGGTCGAGGTGTTGACAAGGTTATAAATCGTCGCAACTTGTCACGAATCTGTCGCCTCTCGTCAATGTTTTCAGCTGCTAACTGCATTCGTCGATAGGGATCCTTAATCTTCTGAATTTCCATATCCTTTTGTGTTAGTTCCTTAAGTTGATTCGTAATAGGTTGATCTATATTTTTGACTTCCTGTGCACTTTGTAATGTAGTCAATTGTACATACTCCTCTTGAGGAATGACTACCATCTTTGAATACGACATGTTTGAAAATAATAAGGCAACAAAGTACATTGCTTAAAACTAACTGTGAACCGAGAAAACTGTCATTGGTTCAGCGGAATTAGGTATGATATTTGTTCGAAATCGAAGTCGTTCCGGACATTCCTGGGTTAGATCAATAAATAGATAACCATGTGGTTTCTTTGTTACATCTTCATATATTTTTGAAAGTACTTTAGGTTGTTGAGGTAATATCTGTCTACTGAGATGATGTATCTGACTGCTATCTCTTGGATTTTTAAATATTGCCAAATAATGTGTATTCAAACTTCTAGTTCTTTGCTCTTTCCTCCATCGAAGATGTTTTGGGTGATGTAGATAATAAAAGCTTCCCTATGATGTGCAGTTTGAATGAAAATTTCAGTTACATCCTTTGAAGATTTGCTTTCTCGTAATAGATCATCTAATACTAGTAAGTCACCTGCTTTGATATCCTCAGTTGATGGCAACCCTTGCTTCACCTCATAACCTTTCTGGCGAAGTGCAGAATGTAGTTGTGGTTGAAATATTCCATAATACCATTTGACTCTCTTAATTTCCTTGTTAAACATTTCATTTCTATATTGTAGCAATTCAGTTACAAATGTAGTTTTACCGGACTGACTTGGTCCAGCGACACACATTGTGCGATCAGTGAATAGACGAAAATCTGTCATCTTATAATTCCATTAACATTAAACTCATCATCCCGCTAATTTTGCTTAGAACAACAAAACAGACACATGTTCCAGATCAAGTTTATTTACATTCAGAATAGAAACTTTCAAGTTACATTTACAAATTAAAACATTTACAAATTAAAACATTTGTGTTTCCTCATCACAATTAGGATTATAGAAAGTTTTCAAGTCAGCATCTTGGCGCTTCAACTTCAATTTAGGATTCCCATCTTTAGATTTCCAACCTCGCTTTTTGCTCTCTTCCTTCCCATCACTTGAAGCAGTCTTATCAATGTTAATCAAACATTTATCAATTGGTAGTGGTTCATAGACTAGTTGAAGAACCTTCATTTGTAAAGATGCGACTTTACCAGTCGAACCATGTGAGCCAATATAAAGTCCGGTAACGTGAACTAAGCCCATATAGCTGCCCCGTTTGAGATCCTCACATTCCATCGCGTTTGTAAAGAGATCGAATGCTTGAAAATGATCAGATAGTTTCAAAAACAGTGTATCGAATTCCGGCAATTCCTTATAACCAACTCCTTCCTCTAATGCCTTTCTCCAATGAGTGGGAGCACTTTCAGGCAGCTCAACACATTCTTTCGCGAAAGAGTCAATAGTTTTAAGAATCACCTGTTGCCATTTTGGAAAAGTCACTCGCATTTGTCTCATATTGCTATACCTGATGTAGACATACCATTACTGTGGAAGAATGGAACTTGAAGATAAAAGCCATCATCACCATAATTCAAGGTTTGAAAGTAGAACGTATTTCCAATCCCTTGCACCTTTCGTGTCGGACGAAGCTTCAAGAGATCTTGCTCAAAAGCGTCACCTTCCTCTCTGATTGTATACATTTTCTGAGTCATGTTTCAACAAGTACTAATTCGGAGCTTTCAACCAGCGCAAATGAATTGTCACTTTAAAGTGGTAAAATATCATTAAAGCGTCTTCCTTATATACACCTGTATATGACTCATCAATCAAAGTGATGACGTGTCACTTTATGATTCGCTAACCTTATATTAACATTGCAGCAGTTGCTGCAATCCTTCCAAGCGGACTATTGATTACACCATTAATGCTGTTACCAATATCATTTAACATACTTAGAAACCCACCACCACCGCGCTGAATTAAGTTTCGCCTTTTCTTATCACTACTCCTTGGATTTGAAAACTTTTTTATGCTATTCAAAGAGCCAGCATTCAACAGAGGCTTGTAAATAGGTAGACATTTGTGTATTGCAAAAGCTAAATCACGAATGAAATCATCACTTGAATTTTGAATCAATTTACACTTCCTCTTATTATCATGTATCCTGTTTAACTTTCGCAACGCCTTTTTAAACTGACTTGAAGGTTTGAAGGACCGTTTCGATTGACGAGAAGATGCCTTCCGTTTTACAGACATTTTTATTCTAATATGGAAATAGATAATACAATTACAATTTTTGCTTAGTACTTACAACATTATATATAAAAGTTTACAAGCATTCACACAGAGTTTGTTGCTGGTACGTATAAAATTACATAAAACACTTAGCAAGTTGTAGAGGGAAACTGATATACACTCACATCGGCTAGAGTCTCATTTGTAGCAGTTATGAGCTGCTCAATGTCTTTCATTAGATGTTTTGAAATAGGACAGCACATACAACAAGGCTTTAAATGGAAAGTCTTTAAAATATTGGCATAGTATGCCCGCAAACTGATCACCTCAGAATGTCCTTGAGCAGCCACATTGATGCTTACTGATGGCGGTCCACTGAACAAGTCCAGTTTGCACTTCTCACCCTTCTCGTCATAGTAGCTGGAGGTGATAATGTCATGGAGACATGTGTTGAGTTTCCGTTGGATACTGCTGCACCAACAGCGAGAGTATTCCGGTACAATCTCCGTTTGAGCTAGTGGGCGAAATACTTCGTTGAGCCAGAATCTTGCAACTCGTGTAAGAGCGTTGTTCACGACTCTCATCAACATTCTCTGCACCACAACGTCCTCTCCGCAGCGGAAATACTTCACTATTTCCTCCATCAGATCCACCAAATCCGCTTTATAGCCAGTTATATTCACGGCAGAATAAAATATATTGCCCGTGAAGAGTTGACTTCGGTAAATTATTGAAATGGGAATGTTGGTAGTGAACGACATGCTGATTGACATTGTATTAGCCTCAAATTATGCTTGAAATAGAACGGTACAATGTCCTCCTTATATAGAAAAGTCACACAAAGACACAATAGTGACCAATCACAGACCTGCATGATGACTCATCATGAACGATATACAGTGACTGTTGAAGATATTTCTTCATCGCAAAGGGGACAAGATGAAGTTTCAAAGGGTACATAACATGTAGAACACATAACGCTATGAGAACATGGCAAAAAGAGAAGGGATCGTTCCTGTTTAAAACATTTAACGCAGTTCCGTTCACATAATAATTTAAATGTCTCTTGTTCTAATTTCCTTCTGAAGTCACTTTTATTGGGAGAACTTTTTATTAAAACACTGTCAGATGTCTCCTTCCTTCCATATCGTTCCAATTTGATCCTCCTAATTTCACTATCATTGCAGTGTAGCATGGAGAAATCCTCTATCCACCTACGATCCAAATTGTGATTCATAGCATGCTCATCTAGATCCATTAGTCGATCAACTAAATCACCAGCGTTGATATTTTCACTGAGATTTGTTACAGTTTCTATGGCTTTGAACGAATATCCAAGGTCTCTTGCGACAACCCACGACGTTGGGATACTAGTCATCATTATGTATGCCATCAAAAACTATCACATATTTATAGCATAGTTTGTCTACGTAAAAGGAAAATCAATGTGTCATCTTGATTACAATGGTTGCAATAGTCACAATAGTCGCAATTGAGCAAACCCATTCAAAATCAAACAACAGACGTCTATCGGTACGTACCCAAGTGCTCAGAACCAAACCACACAAGTTCGATCATAGACGTTCCGAAACACAGTGTACCAAACACATGTACCTATCCAGTAAAACAGATCTCATACAAGTTCCTATTGATAACACTGAATTATACATGTACCCAGTGGCGAATGCTCCGGGCATGCTAGGCATGCGGCGCATGCTCACGATTTGTGGCTTTAGAAGCACTTTTAACGCTGAGTTACTATTAATGCGATTCAAGATCAGACTGTAGCAAATCAGACCTTGTCAGCTGTCTATTAAAGCATGCGGAAAGGCAATAGCTACTACACTGCTGCTGCTGCCGCTTCCACTGTAGAAATCTGTTACTGAAAATAGAATCGCATCGTTCCCTGTAACACTTGCATCGCTGCCGAAGGCATCTTCCCGGCATGCGCTCATCGAGAGAGCTGACTAGGAGCTGACATGATCTGAATATGGATCAATGCCATCAACGCACGTTGCCTGACATCAGTAATGAATCCCATCGCACACGTGTCCTGATGACCAATCACAAGGCGCCATGGGAATGACGACATTGTAGCTCCAACTTGATCGCATGGTCTGCTTAGAAACCGAGTGATGACATGTCTCGCGCGCACGCTTTCTCTCTTCAGAGGGTGTGAGAAATAAACATTTACTGCCATTCCTTCGTCGCTTAATTAAGTTTATGTGAACAGTTACTTGTGTACGCCGACTCCCAAAACTAAAATGGCTGAAGATCAAATCGCGTCCTTGATTCAGACTCCGTTTAGTAGGAGAGATATAGCCGAGAAAAATGACATCATTTCGAATGGAAGACCGAAGCCGGAACTACCAAACCTCACGCGCATTCACAGGGACAAAAATAAAGAATTTGTAAGACATTTTCATTCTTCCCAATATGATAGTACATTTTTTTGTTGACTGGTTCGAGTGAGCTGAACAAATTATTTTGTTGGCCATGCCTGTTGTTTTCAGGCGACCACAACAAACTAAAACTGGGTTTGACAATCTCAATACGCTATCCATTTCTATAACACACCATGAAAAATCACTTAATCACATCAAGTGCTTTCTTCTACTAAACAGCTTCGGAAAAACTATAGAATCGATCACCAACTTGATCAACAGAGGCGTATCAATGACATGATGCATAATGAAAAAGTTAAAAAAAATCGCGAAATATTGACCCGCCTTATTGATGTCGTCTGCTCTATCGCCAAGCGCGAGCTTCCTTTCCGAGGCCATGATGAAGCAAAAACTTCGGCCAATAAAGGTAATTATTTAGAGACTCTCGATTTGATAAGTCATTACAATGCAACATCAGCAACCCACTTGAACGAGTCAACCATTTTTAGAGGGACTTCGTCGGCTATTCAGAATGAAAAGATTAAAAAATTCAGATTATGAAAATTTGAGGGCATTTTTTCAGCATGTATTGGAAAATTCCCAAAACTGGGAAGATGATGGCATTGACAGATGTCTTGGATATTTTGCTTTTCTTGATAAGTTCCAGACTCGATTTTTGATAACCGTATTTTCTCGTATTTTTTCACTGACAGATACATTATTTGAAATTTTGCAATCAAAAGGTATGGATATCTTGTATTGTTGACAAAAGATCCCGGAATTGATAGAAAATGTCAAAAAAATTAAAGAGAGTGATTTCGAACTTATTTTTCAAGAATCCTTTGTCCTTACTGATGCGTCTTTCGAAATGCGTAGAACTGAAACACCGGATCTTTACCAACATCTTTTTCAGGAAATAACGGATAATATTCTGACACAGCTGACAAACAGGTTCAAAACGATTTCTCAATTGGAATTCTTTTAATTCTAGTTTCTTTTCATAGCACAATAAACAATTTCCAGAAATGGCATTGAAATCGCTAGATAAGCATTATGGACGATTCTTCGATGTAATTCGTCTGAAAAATGAGTTGATTGCAATTTATTGCATATCTGACTTCGATCGAAAGTCAGTGCTTGACATTCTGAAAAGCATGCATGAGCAGAAATTGTACCTTGGTATGCCTGAACCGTTCAAATTAGCGAAATTGGTCGTCTCCATCCCGTCTTCAAGTGCAAGTGCGGAGCGATCTTTCTCGGCTTTGAAACGAATCCATACATACTGCCGGAGCACCCAGAAACAAAACAGACTTTATTCTTTGAGTTTGATGGCTATTGAGAAAAGCTTGTTAGTTTTGCTTCAAAAGAAACCTGCCTTTTTCGATAATGTAATTGAGTACTTTGTAAAGAAAAACAGGAGGGTTGATTTTTTATATCGTTAGAGACGTGACAATCTTTTGAAATTGTGAATAATATTTGGAAAAAACGGTCGTGCTAGTCTTGAAATCGTCTGCTGCTTTAGAATATAATAATTTAAGTTGTGAATATGGTTTTTATTCATTTACATATGCCGTTTATGCGCTTATGTAGTGTACAGTGTATAGGCTATTATGTGAATTAATTGCAAGGATATTAATTTTGTTCATCAACCCGAGTCTAGTATCATCGTACTAATAATATTATGTAATATTAATGATGATAATATTAGCATCATAAACTATGATGAAAAAACTCAGTGTGGAGAAGTAGGCCTATAGCCTATATTGGTGACTAACATGATGAAAATAATCAAGTATGGGGCATTTAAATGAAAGTACGAGTATCATAGGGTCTATGGTTTATGTGCATGCATATTTAGACGGCGCATGCCTATTGTGTGAATGCAGGATTCGCCACTGCATGTACCTATCCATGTGCCTATCGATAACTAAAGTATACATGTACCTATCCATGTACCTATCCATGTACCTATCCATGTTCCTATTGACAACACTAAACTTTACATGTACCTATCCATGTACCTATTGATAACACTAAACTTTACATGTACCTATCCATGTACCTATCCGTGGCAAGTAGGGCACAGTTTTCACTACTAACGG
>CAJQUW010012121.1:0-101698 GCA_907163375.1 Prostheceraeus crozeri | reverse complement strand
TAAGTTTTTTAATGTACTTAATTTTAGAATGTTATAAATTTTTAGATGTAATAAAAAAATTATTATCCCACGTGTCATCATCATCATTAAATTAACTCACACAGATGATTTGTTTGAAATATTTCAGCTTGATAGCTTCTCTTATAAGGTAACATAATTTTCATTTTCATCGGGTGCTTGACGTTTAAGAATATTATTTGGACCAAAAATTTGTTTTCTCAGTATTAATTATTTTATCATGGAATACTAATCCAGTTTCTAAAGAGCTTTTCCATGGTTTATAACTGTGTACGATAATGTTTTCCCGAATATAAGTTTAGAAAATCTTCTACTTGTACTTATCTGTGAATAACCATTGAATGTTTTCTTTTCACTAAGTCTCCTGTTCATCTACAGTAATACAGTATTTTACTTAGCTGCAATAAACATGGCAAAAATATTCCACCATTTCCATAATCATTTTCCCTTGACACAATTCTCCTCCAACATATCCAGCACGTCTAATATATTAAAGAGCTCATTGGAAATAAATATTGAATCAGTATCAGTATAATGAATGTATTTTTCTTTTGAAACCATTAATTTTCTAAAATAAATTATTCAATGATGCTTCTTAAAAGTGAAAAGAATGAAAGAACCTAATGTATGCATAATGCCGTCTCACCATCTTTTACAATATTAGTTTTGAGAAATTCATCATCTTCCATATCTTACTTTCGCTAAAATTGTTCATCATTTAATTTTCATAATCTTTTACTTCTTGAGAGTTGAAATTTTTTCGCATGTATTCTCATCCATAAATGATATTTTAGTGGTTATAATCCGTTTTGCACAGTTTTGCCATATAGCGATATCATCAATAATTTAATTAAAATCATCACCTACTAGTATTATTTCCGTCTGGTTTATATCTTTTTCTCAAATTAAAAAGTTTTCAATATAATTCGAAATGTAAAACTTGATCATTTGTTTTTCATAAATTATACCCATCAGAAAATGTAAGAGTTTTCCCCCCACATCTAACAATTCTGTATTCTACAGAAGTTATACATCATAACATATACCAAATCTAAACCTATTACTTTTTAACTTGAAATTATTATTTGTGATTTTTAAACCTTTATCCTTTAATAGACTGGTTGGAAAAAACATATCATTCCGATATGAAACACAACAGAGAATATGCCAGTTTTAGTCTAAATGTTTGAGTATTTAAATTTATAACTATTTCCCGCTCTTCTTCTTGACAAATTTCTAGCTGATTCAGCTTTAGGGATTCTGAATTTTCATCATTACATAGCTGATGGATATAAAAGGTTGGCAATCATAAGCATTAGAAATTCATTTTTTTTGTTCAAGTAGTTGATTTTTAATTTTCTTACAAATTTCAGTTTTATCTCCTAAATCTCGATAACTGTTCATTAAATCTATTAAAATATTACCAGGGGACAAAGCCCCACCAGCGCAGCGACCCGGTAAATACTGTTTTAATATTGGTAACAAGATGCTACAAACTGGCGATATGTATTTTCTTATATTTGCTGAAACTCTTCCACCTTTAACAGATTTTCTAATATAATTTCTTCTAGCCCATAAATCTTATATGAGAATGAATTATTTATATTGTCCATTTTGTACGCTTTTCATCCAACCGTTAAATGGTAAAGCAGAGGATGTCAAGATTAGTAGTTTTTATCTTCACACAACTAAATCTCGCATAACATTATTATATTTGTAGATACAAAAAGCTAAAGAAAGAATACCGTTAACTAAATATGGTCTCCATTCATTTTCTTTTTCTTTATAATTTTCATGTGTTATGTCTCCAATTTCATAATTTAATTTACACACATTCGTAGGAATTTTAAAATTCTCACACCATTTAGAAAGACTTGTTTTTACATGTTGATAACTACATTTCATTATAATAGTTTGAACGTGCTAATTTACCTGAAGGTGAAATCTTTTTTTCATATTGTTTTTTAAATCTAAAAGATTTTTGAATGTATCTACTAACACATTTCATCGTTAGTTATAAGGATTAATGTAATGACGCAGTCCAATATTCCTACCTTAGAAGTTACTTAAGAGAGCGGGTTTAGATAATTTAAAATTAGCTTTTATCGGAAAATAGGAATCAAAACCTGATGAATTGTGAGCTATTAAAGTTACTCTACGAATAATTAAATTTTCCACACCCAAAAAAACCACAAACACACAAAAGCAAACACAAAGACAAGAGTTTTAAAAAATTGATGGATCGGACCATACGTCCTCTAATCCTACTCTATACTCTGGTTTCCCCCCCCGATCGGAACATTCATCATCCCTCCAAGTTCTCTCGTAAATATTTTCACTACAATTTTGAAAGTATCATTAAATTCTAATTCAGTTAAATTATTATACTCATTAATCATGCTTTTTTAAGTTTTTTAATTATCATCTTCATCTTTTGATCCGTTTAATTTTAATCATAATCACATAGGCAAACGTGTTTCTAAATTCTTTTTTTTTCCCCCCCCTTTTTTTTCCCCCAATCTTTTGTTTCGTAAACAACATATAAATTTATTAAAATTAATAGCTCCTACAGCGTAAGGAATAGGATGAGCCTGTTGAACAGTTAGGATCGGAAAAGGTTTCGAGATCCCAAATATATGTTGAGCCATAGTCAATTTTTTTCTTTGTTAATATTCTATATGGACGGCGTTGTTTAGATTTTCAATCGTAACTGTTTTTATATATGGGTTTGAAATTATTTTCAATTTCTCTAATAGCTTTTAATTTAATCGAGGATTTTATTACTTAAACAATAGTGACCTATTGTTTGAACCTGCGTGAAAATAATTGTAATAAACATAATTATGAAACGTTATTCAATTCCTCTAGGATTTAAATGACGATTGCAGGACCTATAATATTGAACACATTCTTCCAAAATATTTATCTGAATTGAGAAAATTTACAGTTTTGACATTACTCCCTGTTTTCTGGGATGTGGCTTTCTCTTTTATATAAAAAATTATTAAACATTTCTTATCATCATTTCTCCTTGTTCTTCATTAAAACCTCGTAAAACATTATAACATTAATAAAACAAAAATCTTCAGAAGGAATAATAACCAATATTCACCGAATATTCTTTGATTCTATATTTCATATTAATCCCCTTGCCCCTCTATGCGATCCTTTTGTACTAACTTCATTCCAAAATCTTCATATTTTAATATTACCTGTAAAAAATCCATTCGTTAAGCATCGGATTTTCTCATCCAATTCGAAACCACTGTTTCAAATGATTTTTTATTATAGAGAGGTTACGTAAAAATTTTGAATTATATTTTCCTGATCTTTAACAACTTTCAAGTAAATTAATAATTTTTAAACCATTTGCTTAAAAGTTTCCGCATATCATTTTACTCAACATTAATAAAAGATACATTTTTCATATTTAATTTCATTTGGAATAAATAAATTTACATAAATCAACACCAAGTTTCATCCTTAAATTTCTATCATCAAAAAAGATATCACTAATAGGAGTTTTCTAATATTTCCTTTTGTTCCACGTTTCTGTTTTTTAGTATTACGTTCTAATACTAACGCCTCAGTACGTTTCTCGGTTTAGTTAATACGTTTACTATGTTTAATTTGCCGCATCAAACTCAGCCGTTTGTTTCTTGATTAATTTCAATCAATCCTAGACGTTTGTCCGAGAGAACATTTTCACGATTCATATTTTTTAAAAGAAAAAATGAATTTTTACATAGGAACCTCGGTTTCCGTTTTTTAACATATACACAGGAATATGTAGATGATGTAATGTTTACCTAAATTCATGTGCTGTTAAATGTTCTTTCTTAACCAACCACCATAAATTATTATACGGCCAAAAATACTCGGAAATCTTCTTAAACCAAAGTGGAAAGTCCTTTTGTTTTTAACACACGGTTTTAAATACCATGGTTTTGTTTTATAATCTGTAAAACGAGCGCTAACGTATTTATGATGATAATAAAATCTAGCTTCTTTCTTCGAATTTACAGGATTTGTAGGATGACGATAATCTTTTAAAACTGGTACATGCTCGTATCTTATAATCATTCAACATATTTTTTTTTATATTTTATTAACAAAAAATTTATACGAAAAAATTATTCGTGGCCAACAAGTCCGTTCGTGGTCACTCCGTATTCGATCACTCCTCGAAAATATTTTCCTTATAACTCTTTCAATGAAATTTTTTTATCAATATTAATTGTGATAAATCCATAATCTTTTGACCAAGCAATTGTTACAACGATTGTTTAAATTCATCTTTATTTCTTACACATAAATCTCAATTAAAAAAATCACTTAAGTTTCTTGCATTTATTTCAAATAGTATATAAAAATATTAATTTGCTATTCTTTCTAATAACACTTCCGTCTAATGAATTACATACTTTTGTGTTAAATAAAAATACACTACAGTTATTATGTCTTATACCTCTTGGTGAAATAATTTCCTCTGAACTGACTGATTTCTATCATTAACACAATCATCCATCAAAAATTACACAATGTTTTCATTGTTTTATCTAGGTTTACTAGGATCTTGCATATTACCACTATCATCTATTAATTGTATTTTTATTATGCTTATTTTTATTAGATTCTAACTAACTGATTAATTTTTTTGGTTGCTTCTTCACACCTACGAAAACTTATTTCTTCCTTCATCTTCAGATTTTTCATATTCTTTGAATAATGAAGCAATTGCAGTTTTTTTTAAGATTATTTTTTCAAATCCATATTTTAAAAAAAATTGATAGACGGGTTGTTCTGCCGTTTGTTTGTATAAATTATTAAGAATTGTTAATAATCCAAACAAATTTGGAGACGTTTAAAATTTTAAATAATAGATATGTTTTTTTTCCACATCCTGATCTTCCACAAATAACTGACAAAACTTTATTAGATAAATTTGGATGATGATTAAATTTTGAGTTTTTTTATTATTTAGAAATGGAGGGTAGTTCACCTCATTTTTTATATAAAAAAATTTATTTTTTATTTTTTTTATTTTTTGTTTTCTAGAAGAAGAAGAAGTAAATTAAACTTCTCTAGCTTCGCGTTTAGGAGTTTCAATATAATAATAACCTTTCGAACCAAAAAGATCTTATCAAAATCTCTTCACCTCCAAAATTTATTTCTTGTCCTTTTTCATCAGTGATTCTAATGCCAATGTTGTTAATAAGTTTTTTCCTGTTAATAGGAATAATTATATTAAATGTTTGTTGGAAAATTTTTAAAAAAAAAACCAAAATTTAATCTATAACCAATGGGTACAGTAAAAATCTGGAAAACTGAATATTAAATTTGATAATTTTACCATTTTATATATCCTCCTTCAATAATGTCACAATGTACAACAATTGAATTTATTTCAGTTATTTTTGGAATCTTCTCACCTAAATGATAACCTTGACTATAGGTGTGTGTATTAAATCCTAATAGCTTTGACCATGATCTATCATGATTAAAAATCAACATTGATGATTTTTCGTCTAAAGTAATAGAAAATTTATTAACTGCCGGTTCAACTGCAAAATGTAATTGGTTTCTTATACTTTAAATGAATATACCTAAATGTCTCTTAATTTCATTTGAATATTGTTTCTCACAACTTCGTAAGAACCCATAGAAGAAAGAGTTTAATATTTTATCCATGTTTTTTGCCTTTTATCAGTAAAATATCCTAAATTGATCATTCACATCTTTTACTAACATTTTGAATAGTGTTAAATGTAGAGAAACTAGTCAATGCAATTTGAACAATTTTTTATTTTGTTCCAAATGTAGAATGGGTTCTAAATTACAAGTGTGTGAATGAAGTAGTTGTTATAATTTTTAACGTCGTACTAAATTTTGATGAACCCAAAATCTCTGTCAAATTTTCTAAATGATTATTAATTTTGTCTAAATCTGTGCTGAACACATTTTTTAGTTAAAATTTTAAATAAATTATTATAGAATAAAAATCGTAGATAAAAATCATAGATAAAAAATCATAGATAAAAATCATAAATAAAAAGCATAGATAAAAATCATAGATAAAAATTAGAAAACAACATATTTCAGCTACACTTTTTATAAATCCTCTTCATTTAGTATCTTCTTTTCTAACAGTCTTTTCAATATAGCACAGAATTTTCATTGAAACTAGAATTATGGTCCTTCTTTTATGCAGAATATTAAAATATTTAATCTATTTAGTAATTGCTTGTGGATCATCTGGTAAAAAATATAGTAGTTTCAGTTTCTCTGTTTTTTCAGATAAACCTTTCCCCCTACTTTTAACTCCCGTTGATAATAAATTTTCTATTTATTGTTTATAACGCCTAAGAGATTTTATACTGGGCACCAAACTTCTGTCTAACATAGCTTTATTATTTTTATGAATCTTCTACAGCATAATTATTTAAATCTGCTCCTCTTAAAAAGATTAACCAAAATTTCTATCTAAATTAAAAGGAGATATTTATCTGGTGAAAAAATTAAAACTCGAAAAGGTTGTGGAAATATTTCTTTTATGTCCGAGAATAAAATCTAGGTATTGTTTTTCCATCTATAAATGAAATAGAATTGTTTAAATATGCATAGATTTTGGTAATGTTCTTATTAATGTTTTGATTCTAGTGAATCCATAGTCATCTAATACAGTTTTTGTGCTGCCTGGATCTGTTATACTCAATTTGTTATCATTATGATCTTGTACTTTCTTTTTCAAGAGTTTTAAATGGTTTCATAGTTTGCTCAAAATCAGTTTTTACTTGCTCGGTTTGCTGCATTTTTTCAAACATATAATATTGAATACCATCTTTTATCATTCTATGTTGAAGATTATTTTATTTCATAAGTATTTCTTTGTTTTATTAACTCTTCTAATTGTTTTATTCTTTTTATAAGTATCACTCTAATTTTATTCATTTTTAAAATATAATATTTGAATTTTGTGGTAACATTGGAATACAGCAAAAACATTTTACTGAACAAATTATTTTTTTATTGCTTTGTTGTTTGACATCTTTTCGTTTAAAGTTTTCTCGGTTAAAGTTTTCTCGTTTTTAGTTTTGTTTAATAAAGTTTTGTTTAATAAAGTTTTGCTTAAATTTTCGCTTAAAGTTTTTAGCTCTTCTAAAAAAAATTTTGTCATTTTCTTCATTAGAGAATTTTAGCATCACTAGAAATTTTGCCATCCTTTTTATTTTTATCATCAACTTTTTCTGTCTGTGATTGAAATGATATTTGATTTACTTCATTAGCTATTTGATCAAATTTTTCAATCTCATCTAACGTAATAACATTATCATCACATACTCTTTGAAAGTAGTAATGTAGTTTATCATAGACTTCTTTAATATGTAAATGCTTAGTTTTTAATGATTTTCGTTTCTTAGTTATTAAAGATTTATCTAACATTGTAACAAGTGAAGTTGCAAAAACACCCGTACCTGTTAAAGCTGTAGCAACTACTGGAATTACTAAAACACCTGAAGATATAACAATTGTCAAAGCAATTTTATTATTTGATGCAAAATGTTTAAGATTGTGTTTATAAATTATAGGCATTTTTTAGGATTAAATTTGACTTTTGGGAAAAATATCTACGTGTTAAGATTTACGTTTGTGAATGGACAACAACTTCGAGATAACTTTATTAATTGACTGTTGCACTTTATCTATTGCGTCAAGCAGTGTGTGATGTACTTTAATTTCTTTTCTATTAACTTGCATTTTCTGCTGATTAATCTTCAACGCCGTTTTAAGAGCATTTAACTTAATTTTAAGAACATCTAATTGTCTTTTAACAGAATCTAACTGTTCTTTATTTTCTTTAGAGTTTTCTTGTAAATTTTTCTTTAATTCATTTTCTAAATTGATTTTCAGATTTTTCATTTTATCAACTTTTTCATTAAGTGAGTTTACTTCATTTATTATTCTATTCATCTTTTTCATTTGTTGAGTAATTTTAGAACTTAATTCATCAACACTTTTTTGGAATGTAGTTTGTAACTGCTTTAAATTTTTTTTAATTCTTTCAGGAAGTTTTTCTATTTCATCTTCTAATTGTTCTTTTAACATTTTTATCTGATGTTTATTTTTAATGACTGCAGATTTTAACTTTATAGAAAGTAATATTAAAATTTTTGATTGTTCTGAAATCTTTTTAAAAGTTTTGCTATATCTGCTTCTTGCTCTCTATCCTTTTTATCAAGTTTTAATAATTTTTCGTTTAATGATTTGTCATTAAGTTTTAGCAACTTTAATTCATTCATCAGTGGAACCAAAACATCGTTTATATATTTTTCCTTTAAATCATTGATTTGTGTATCAACATATTGTTTATTTGTCAACTCTGTATTTTGTTGCGGAAGAATAGAAAGATGCAATGGACCAGATAAAACGTCTCCAGTTTTCATGATATAATTTTCTATCTCTATTTCTAATTCACGATTATTCGGGATATATGCACCTCCACCAACATTTGGTAACATCATTTTTTAACAATAAAAAAATAAAATTTTTTCTAATAAAAATAAAAAATAAAATTTTTTCTAATAAAAATAAAAAATAAAATTTTTCTAATAAAAATAAAAAAATGGAAAATCCAAATTTAAAAAAATTATATTCGCCCGCATCATCCTGTTCTTCTTATTCGACGAGATCAACGGGATTTGAAAATAAATGTTTTGATAATAATAATAATAATACTATTACAAATCCATGTATAGATGTTAATATTTTATTTCAATTACAAGCCGAAATATTTAGAGAACAAACAAAAGGTTTACCTTCTATAGAAACTAATTATT
Source organism: Prostheceraeus crozeri (assembly GCA_907163375.1). Taxonomy (NCBI): domain Eukaryota; kingdom Metazoa; phylum Platyhelminthes; order Polycladida; family Euryleptidae; genus Prostheceraeus; species Prostheceraeus crozeri. Next base: position 92,843 of record CAJQUW010012121.1, on the reverse strand, counting down.
GTTTGTTTCCAGGAGATCCATTTATTAAATTTATGGAGATTGTTAGTAAATATAATGATGTAGCTTATGTGGAATTAAATAAAGAAAATATGGTTATAATAGGTCATAATAATGTTTATGGATTTATTAGAGCAGTGTTACCAATTATTAATACTGATTGGATAGAAACTAAAATTATTAATTATATCAATATTAAAGAATTAGTTAAAAAATTAAAATCTTTTTCCAAAGAAAAAATTAGATTATTTGTTGACGATCAAAATCAATATAACATTCACATAGAGAGTAAAAAACATAATGAAGAATTATTATGTCAAGTTTATTATAGAGACACAATTTATAAACAAGAAACATTAGAAATGCCGCAAAGATATGATGATGATACGTATATAGGATTATATTCAAACTTAAATATTAATTTGTTAAAATCTTACATAAATGGCTTAGCTCAACAAGAGAAAATTTATATGTGGTCAACACCTTATACTATTAACAATGACCATAATCATATTCATAATAAACGAACCGAAGGTTCTAGGGCTTTGTCCGATCATAACAATCCTCTGAATCATATTGAAGAATCTTATGATAATAATGATGATTCTGTAACATCTGAAAAAGGTGTAAATGGTAAAAAAGATTATAAAAATATTAGTAATTATAAAAATTTATCTAAATTTTATTTTCTTACAATTGAAAATAATAATGATGGCATAGTTGAAGATACTGTTAGACAACTATGTGTCGGGTCTACAAAATTTAAATTAGGATTTACATCTAATCAATTTAAAATTTTATCATCTTTAACAAAAACTAAAAGTGATTCAGATTATGGTGGTGTTATTAAATTTTCCAAAAGAGATCAAAGACCAATATTTTTCTCTATTATATTATTAACAGATAAGAAATGTAATTTAGAATTAGATATTCCAATAAGAGAATGGTATCCTATCATGGAAGGGCATCCTATACCAAAAAGTGTAATTTATGATGATGAAGAAACAATTTATGATGATGATGAAGAATCAATTGATGATGATGATGAAGAATCAATAGTTAGTGAAAAAAAATTTAAATTATCTTTTGATAAAACATTATATGATGAAACTTAATATGGTAAAACTTAATATGATAAAACTTAATGTGATAAAGAAAATATTCGATAAATATATTTTCATATGTAATAAAATTTTTAGATGTAATAAGTTTTTAGATGTAATAAATTTTTAGATGTAATAAGTTTTTAGATGTAATAAAGTTTTTAGATGTAATAAGTTTTTAGATGTAATAAATTTTTTAGATGTTATAAATTTTTTAGATGTAATAAAAAAATTATTATTCCCACGTGTCATCATCATCACTTAAATTACTCTCACAGATGATTGTTTGAAATATTTCAGCTTGAATATCTTCTCCGTTATAAGGTAACATAATTTCATTTTCATCAGGTGCTTGACGTTTAAGAATATTTATTTGACCAGAAAATTTTTTTTCTTCAGTATTATTATTTTTATCAGGAATACTAATTCCAGTTTCTAAAGATCTTTTCCATGGTTTATTAACTGTAGTCGATAATGTTTTCCCCGAATATAATTTTAGAAAATCTTCTACTTTTACTTTGTTTTGTGAATAACCTTTGAATGTTTTCTTTTCACTAAGTCTCCCTTGCTCATCTACAGTAATACAGTATTTTACTTTAGGTGCAATAAACATTGCAAAAATAATTCCACCATTTCCATAATCATTTTTCCCTTGACACAATTCTCCTCCAACATATCCAGCCGCGTCTAATTTATTAAAGAGCTCATTGGAAATATATATTGAATCAGTATCTGTATAATAAATGTATTTTTCTTTGAAACCATTAATTTCTAAAATAAAGTTATTCATGATTCTTCTAGAGTGAGAAAGAATGAAAGAACCTAAGTGTGATGGCATGAATGACGTCTTCCCATCTTTTACAATATTAGTTTTGAGAAATTCATCATCTTCCATTTCTACTTTCGCTAAATATTGTTCATCATTTAATTTTTCATAATCTTTTACTTCTTGAGTGAAATTTTTTCTCAATGTATTCTCATTCCATAAATGATATTTAGTGGTTATATCTTTTTGCACAGTTTTGCCATATAGCGAATTCATCAATAATTTAATTAACTCATCACCTACAGTATTTCCTTCTGTTTTATATCTTTTTCTCAAATTAAAAAGTTTTTCAATATAATTTCGAAATGGTGAAACTTGATAATTTTTTCATAAATTATACCATCAGTAATATGTAAGATTTTTCCCCCACATCTAACAATTTCTTGTATGTCTACAGAAGTTAATACATCATAACATATACCATTTCTAAACCTGATTACTTTTACATGAGAATTATTATTTTGATTTTTAACTTTATCTTTAATAGGAACTGGTTGGAAAAACATATCATTCGGATATTGAAACACAACAGAGAATATTCCAGTTTTAGGTCTAAATGTTTGAGTATTAAATTTATATACTATTTCCCGCTCTTCTTCTTGACGAAATTTTCTAGCTGATTCAGCTTTAGGGTATTCTGAATTTTCATCATACATAGCTGATGGATATAAAGATGTTGCATCAAAAGCCATTAGAAATTCATTTTTTTGTTCAAGTAGTTGATTTGAAATTTTCTTACAAATTTCAGTTTTATCTCCTAAATCTCGATACTGTTTCATTAAATCTATTAAATTATTTCCAGGGGACAAAGCCCCACCAGCGTAGCGACCAAAGGACAAAGTCCCCCCAGCGCAGCGACCAGGTAAATACTGTTTTAATATTGGTAACAAGATGCTACAAAATGGCGATATGTATTTTCTTATATTTGCTGAAACTCTTCCACCTTTAACAGATTTTCTAATATAATTTCTAGCCCATAAATCTATATGAGAATGAATATTTATATTGTCATTTTGTTCGCTTTTCATCCAACCGTTAAATGTTAAAGCAGAGGATGTCAAATTAGTAGTTATATCTTCACCAACTAAATCTTGCATAACATTATTATATTTGTAGATACAAAAAGCTAAAGAAAGAATATCGTTAACTAAATATGGTCTCCATTCATTTTCTTTTTCTTTATAATTTTCATGTGTTATGTCTCCAATTTCATAATTTAATTTACACACATTCGTAGGAATTTTAAAATTCTCACACCATTTAGAAAGACTTGTTTTTACATGTTGATAACTACATTTCATTATAATAGTTTGAAGTGCTAATTTACCTGAAGGTGAATATTTTTTCATATTGTTTTTAAATCTAAAAGATTTTTGAATGTATCTACTAACACATTCAGTTGTATAAGGATTTTGTAATGAAGCAGTCAATATTCCTCTTGAAGTTTTAAGAGGCGGTTTAGATAATTTAAAATTAGCTTTTATCGGAAAATAGGAATCAAAACCTGATGAATTGTGAGCTATTAAAGTTACTCTAGAATAATTAAATTTTCCAAGAGTTTTAAAAAATTGATGGATCGGACATACGTCCTCTGGGTTTCCCCCGATCGAACATTCATCATCCTCAGTTCTCGTAAATATTTTCACACAATTTTGAAGTTTATTAAATTCTAATTCAGTTAAATTATTATACTCATTAATCTGTTTTTTAAGTTTTTTAATTTCATCTTCATCTTTTGATCGTTTAATTTTAATCATATCACTTAGCAAACGTGTTTCTAATTCTTTCAATCTTTGTTTCGGTAAACAACATATAAATTTATTAAAATTAATAGCTCCTACAGCGTAAGGAATAGGATGAGCTGTTGAACAGTTAGGATCGGGAAAAGTTTCGAGATCCCAAATATATGTTGAACCATAGTCAATTTTTTTCTTTGTTATGATTTTATATGGACGCGTTGTTAGATTTTCATCAGTAACTGTTTTATATATGGGTTTGAAATTATTTTCAATTTCTCTAATAGCTTTTAATTTATGAGATTTATTAATTAAACAATAGTGACCAATTGTTGAACCTGCGTGAAAATAATTGTAATAAACATAATTATGAAACGTTTCAATTCCTCTAGGATTTAAATGACGATTGGCTGGACTATAATATTGAACACATTCTCCAAAATATTTATTGAATTGAGAAAATTTACAGTTTGACATTACTCCTGTTCTGGATGTGGCTTTCTCTTTATATAAAAAATTATTAAACATTTCTTTCATCATTTCTCCTTGTTCTTCATTAAAACCTCGTAAAACATTATAACATTTAATAAAACAAAAATCTTCAGAAGGAATATAACAATATTCACCGAAATATTCTTTGATTCTATATTTCATATTAATCCCTGCCCCTCTATGCGATCTTTGTACTAACTTCATTCCAAAATCTTCATATTTAATATTACCTGTAAAAATCCATTCGTTAGCATCGGATTTCTCATCCAGATTCGAAAACCATGTTTCAAATGATTTTTTATTATAGAAGGTTACGTAAAAATTTTGAATTATATTTTCCTGATCTTTAATAACTTTTCCAAGTAAATTAATAATTTTACCATTTGCTAAAAGTTTCCGCATATCATTTACTACATTAATAAAAGATACATTTTCATATTTAATTTCATTTGGATTAAATAAATTACATAAATCATCACCAAGCTCATCCTTAATTCTATCATCAAAAAAGATATCAGTAATAGGAGTTTCTAATATTTCTTTTGTTCCACGTTTCTGTTTTTTAGTATTACGTCTAATACTACGCCTAGTACGTTTCTGTTTTTTAATACGTTTACTACGTTTACTATGTTTAATTTGCGCATCAAACTCAGCAGTTTGTTTCTTGATTAATTCATCAATCCTAGACGTTTGTCCGAGAGACATTTCACGATTCATATTTTTTAAAAGAAAAAATGAATTTTTACATAGAACCTCGGTTCCGTTTTTACATATACACAGGAATATGTAATTGATGTAATGTTTCTAATTCATGTGCTGTTAAATGTTCTTTCTTAACCAACCACCATAAATTATTATACGCCAAAAATACTCGGAAACTTCTTAAACAAAGTGGAAAGTCTTTTGTTTTAACACACGGTTTAATACCATGTTTTGTTTTATAATCTGTAACGAGCGCTACGTATTTATGATGATAATAAAATCTAGATTCTTTCTTCGAATTTACAGGATTTGTAGGATGACGATAATCTTTTAAAACTGGTACATGCTCTATCTTATAATCATTCAACATATTTTTTTTTATTTTTATTAACAAAAAATTTATAAGAAAAAATTATTCGGCCACTCCGTTCGGTCACTCCGTTCGATCACTCCTCGAAAATATTTTCTATAACTCTTTCATGAATTTTTTTATCAATATTAATTGTGATAAATCCATAATCTTTTGACCAAGCATTGTTACACGATTGTTTAAATTCATCTTTATTTCTTTCACATAAATCTCTTAACAAATCACTTAAGTTTCTTGCATTTATTTCAAATAGTATAAATATATTTGCATTCTTTCTAATAACACTTCCGTCTAATGAATACATACTTTGTGTTAAATAAAATACACTACAGTTATTATGTCTACCTCTTGTGAAATAATTTGTCTGAACTGACTGATTTCTATCATTAACACAATCATCAAAAATTACACAATGTTTCATTGTTTTATCTAGTTTACTAGGATCTTGCATATTACCACTATCATCTATTAATTGTATTTTTATATGCTTATTTTTATTAGATTCTACTAACTGATTATTTTTTGTTGCTTCTTCACACCACGAACTTATTTCTTCTTCATCTTCAGATTTTTCATATTCTTTGAATAATGAAGCAATTGCAGTTTTTTTAAGATTATTTTCAAATCCATATTTTAAAAATTGATAGACGGGTTGTTCTGCTGTTGTTGTATAAATTATAAGATTGTTATAATCCAAATAATTTGGAGTCGTTAAAATTTTAAATAATAGATATGTTTTTCCACATCCTGATCTTCCACAAATAACTGACAAAACTTTATTAGATAAATTTGGATGATGATTAAATTTAAGTTTTTTTTATTTAATGGAGGTAGTTCACTCATTTTTTAATAAAAAAAATTATCTTTATTTTTTTTATTTTTTGTTTCTAAAGAAGAAGAAAATTAAACTTCTCTAGCATCGCGTGGGAGTTTATACCTCTCGAACCAAAAGATCTATCATAATCTCTTCACCTCCAAAATTTATTTCTTGTCCTTTTTCATCAGTGATTCTAATGTTAATGTTGTTAATAGTTTTTCTGGTAATAGGAAAATATATTAATGTTTGTGGAAATACATTTAATCTATAACCAATGGGTACAGTAAAAGCTGGAAAACTGAATATTAAATTTGACAATTTACCATTCATATATCCTCCTTCAATAATGTCGCAATGTACAACAATTGAATTTATTTCAGTTATTTTTGGAATCTTCTCACCTAAATGATAACCTTGACTATAGGTTTGTTTATTAAATCCTAATAGCTTTGACAATGATCTATCATGATTAAAATCAACTTGATGATTTTCGTCTAAAGTAAGAGAAAATTTATTAACTGCCGGTTCAACTGCAAAATGTAATTGTTTCTTATCTTTAAATGGTATACCTAAATGTCTCTTAATTTCATTTGATATTGTTTCAACTTCGTAAGAACCAGGAAGAAAAGTTAATATTTTCCATGTTTTGCCTTTATCAGTAGAATATCTAAATTGATCATTCACATCTTTGATAACGTTTTGAATAGTGTTAAATGTGGAGAAACTAGTCAATGCAATTTGATAATTTTTATTTTGTTCCAAATGTAGAATGGGTTCTAAATTACAAGTGTGTGATGAAGTAGTTGTTATAATTTTTAACGTCGTACTAAATTTTGATGAACCCAAAATCTCTGTCAAATTTTCTAAATGATTATTAATTTTGTCTAAATCTGCTGAACACATTTTGTAGTTAAAATTTTAAATAAATATTTTTTTATGAAATATTTTTTTTTATAAAAAATTAAAAACAACAACATATTTCAGCTACGGGCGAAGCCCTTAAAGACATCAGAGATGACCGGTTATACTTTTATAATCCTCTTCATTTAGAATCTTCTTTTCTAACAGTCTTTTCAATATAGCATGAATTTCATTGAAACTAGAATTATGTCCTTCTTTTATTGCAGATATTAAAATATTTAATCTATTTAGTAATTCTTGTGGATCATCTGGTAAAAATATGGTTGTTTCAGTTTTCTGTTTTTCAGATAAACCTTTCCCTACTTTAACTCCCGTTGATAATAAATTTTCTAATTGTTTATAACGTCTAAGAGATTTTACTGCACCAACTCTGTCTAACATAGCTTTATATTTTATGAGATCTTCTACAGCATAATTATTTAAATCTGCTCCTCTTAAAAGATTAACAAAATTTCTATCTAAATTAAAAGGAGATTTATCTGGTGAAAAAATTATACCTCGAAAAGGTTGTGGAAATATTTCTTTTTGTCCGAGATAAAATCTAGGTATTGTTTTTCCATCTATAAATGAGATAGAATGTTCAAATTGCATAGATTTTGGTAATTTCTTATTAATGTTTGATTCTAGTAATCCATAGTCATCTAATACAGTTTTGTGCTCTGGATCTGTTATATCAATTTGTTTATCATTATTTGTACTTTCTTTTTCAAGAGTTTTAAATGGTTTCATAGTTTTCTCAAAATCAGTTTTTACTTGCTCGGTTTGCTGCATTTTTTCAAACATATCAGATTGAATACCAGCTTTTATCATTCTATGTTGAAGATGATTTTCTTTCATAATATTTCTTTGTTTTATTAACTCTTCTAATTGTTTTATTCTTTTAAAATTATCAGCTCTAATTTTATCCATTTTTAAAATATAATATTTGAATTTTGTGGTAACATTGGAATACAGCAAAAACATTTTACTGAACAAATTATTTTTTTATTGCTTTGTTGTTTGACATCTTTTCGTTTAAAGTTTTCTCGGTTAAAGTTTTCTCGTTTTAAGTTTTGTTTAATAAAGTTTTGTTTAATAAAGTTTTGCTTAAATTTTCGCTTAAAGTTTTTAGCTCTTCTAAAAAAAATTTGTCATTTTCTTCATTAGAAATTTTAGCATCACTAGAAATTTTGCCATCCTTTTTATTTTTATCATCAACTTTTTCTGTCTGTGATTGAAATGATATTTGATTTACTTCATTAGCTATTTGATCAAATTTTTCAATCTCATCTAACGTAATAACATTATCATCACATACTCTTTGAAAGTAGTAATGTAGTTTATCATAGACTTCTTTAATATGTAAATGCTTAGTTTTTAATGATTTTCGTTTCTTAGTTATTAAAGATTTATCTAACATTATAACAAGTGAAGTTGCAAAAACACCCGTACCTGTTAAAGCTGTAGCAACTACTGGAATTACTAAAACACCTGAAGATATAACAATTGTCAAAGCACCTAAACTTATTGTTAAGAATATGCCAATTCCTTGTGTTACATTCTTAACTTTAGTCCATCTCTTTCTTAATTTTTTATAATGCTCTAATCTTAATAATAATTGAGATTCCTTATCTTTCATATACCTAACTCTATCTTTGTGTTTTTCTTTTTCTTTGTTCATTTTTTCAATGTTCATTTTTTCAATGTCCATTAAAGTAGAACTACGTTCATATGATAACGAAGGATATATTCTTGAGGTTCCTTCCATTTCTGAAGTTCCTTCCACTTTTGTTTCTTCCATTTTTAAATGAATATTTTGAATAAATATTTTGAATAAATATTTTGAATACAATCTTCTGGTATATTGAGACTACGTGATATTTTGAGACAACTTAAATTTTCGTCTGCCTAAATTTTCAAAATTCTTAGACCACGTGATATTTTGAGACAACTTAAATTTTCGCCCTTCGGCCACGTGAAATTTGAAATCTACCTAAATTTTTGAAATTTTGATTTTTTTGAAAATTTTGAAAACCCCCGCAAAAGTGTGACATCCGGCGCAAGCGAAGCGAAGCAAAGCGAAGCGAAGCGTCGCGCCGGATGTCACACTATAAACTACTCATGAATAATATCCTCATCAGTTCGAGAAATAACCAAGTCCAATGTATGACCTGCTGAATGTGTTGGAAAATCAATATGTTGAACCAGACCATATTGGTTTATGAGTCGCAAAAAAGAATTAGCAGAATAATCGAGAGAGTCAATATGAAGGTTGAAATCACCTAAAACAACAAGATGTCTTAGGTTATTGGTATTTTCAAGAAAATTCTCAAATTCCATAAGAAATTCAGGTATAGAGCTTTTAGGTGGTCGATAAATCAAAGCAATAGTTAGCACAAATTTTTGAGGTCCGCTAAATCTGACGACAAGATTCTCGAAGGACGTTGCTTCAGGCGAATAATACACTGAGTTCTCAAGAACAGCATTAAAAATAATTCCAAGCCCATCACCCTTTCTTCCACCAGGTCGTGAATGAAAAACACTTCGATAACCTAATGGAGTCACACTTCGTATAATAATGTCATCATCAGACTCTGACAACCAAGTTTCGGTTAGACAGAAAAAATCCATCTTCTGCGATAAGAGCTCAGAGATGATGTGATTGACACGATCTCGAGTTGCTAGGGAGCGCACATTCTGAAGTCTAAGAGGAATATGTTTCTAAGCTTTGTTACAGTCTACTTTCACGGGAGAATGCATCTTTCTTGATACATTACGTCAATTTTGTAAGTGTTTTGGTCTACGAGAAGAATCACAAGTATGAATTAATTGATTTATTGGATTAGCCCGATCGATTTCAACTCCATCCAAGAATAAGACACCGCGTTTTATGGTGACATCCATTCCTTTCTCACTATGCTTCCTCATTTCGTCTCGAAGACGTCTATATTCAAGTCGATCAAAGAATGGTAAATCAGGGTTTATAAAAACCCGATCAAAATTCCCCGATTGTCTAAATTTCTTGGCGTTTCGCAAAAATGCTACTCTGTCGAGTCTTTCATGAAAAGTCACTTTCATAAGACGTGGCTTCTCACCAGACCTTCTTCCAATTCGAAAACTGGTCTTTATTTTCGAAGGATCACAGCCTAGGGATTGCATATCTGACCCAGCTTAGCATCATCATTTTCATTAATACCAGATATAACAACATTACGGCTCAATTCATTTCGCTGTATCTGTAGGATAGTCTGAAATTGAGACTTCAAGATAATCAATTCTAGAATTCTGTTGTTCTATTGTCAATCGCAATGCTTTCATCTCTGATTGGAAATCCTTTCGAATATCATCTCTTAGTTTATCAATAGCCGATTGAAAGTTCGACGGAATATTCAACAAGCTGACCCCATCTGAACCAGAGGTCTGTCGAGTTCGTTTAGATCGAACCATATTGATTGCGATACGTTACACGAGCTATTGAATTCAGTCAGTGATCAATTACGATGATAGCGGAGAAAATCAGCACAGAAGTGTATCACAAGTACCGTGGAGATGAATTCACGAAGGAACTGAACATGCGCAGATTGACAATATCTAGGTAAGTATCAACTTCACAGATAATATCCCACAGAATGGACGAATTTTTAAGTGAAGCACATCAATCGAAGCGTCGAGATACGGCGAGTAGAATGATATATTATTTGAACCAGAAATATCCAATAGATCAGCAGTAGTGGAAGAAAAATCACGAGACGGCACGACGAGACAGAGAATACGACCAGCACAGCCGATAGATGATTGTTGTTTGATTGTTATACGTCAGCTCGCGGTCATCAATACAAACTCAAAGGATCTGAATTTAAACTGCGTTGAGAGAGGTCTGAATAAGAATCAATGGAATTCCCTCATCATCCACAAGTGAAGAGGTAAAGCTCACTTTAGGGAATCATTTGAAACCAATTTTAATGATACACGCCATACTTTCGGATACAAAACATTTCGTAATATCAGCACTCAGCCAGTAATCAGATTCGAATCTCGGAACTTCAATCGCTAGAAAACAGAATTAAAACTGAGAATGGTTGACCGCTTGGAATTTACTTGTGGGGGCGAAACGCATTATTGTTATTGCAATTGCATCAGTGTTTTGTCAGTACAACAGGTCATTCATTTTGATTCTCTGTATTCCATTTACTTGTACACAGTATATGATTGACTTGCAGTTGAATATATTGATCATATATTGTCAGTATATGATTGAAAATGCAGTTAACATTATCATAAATTATAAAGTAGGTCTACAAGTAATTACACGTATTACTGCTCATTGTACAAAATTTGATATTTAAGGGCGAATATTTGCAGTGCTGAATATTGTGCTGTAATAGGTAACTCTCGCTTTTCCGGAGCACCGAAAGGCCAACCATTCATGTATTTCATGTTTGCTATGTGGAAAATGAACAATGTCTAATGGTACAAGTTGACCAAATGTCCCTGACGATTAAGGCCTAAATCAACTGGCACAGATGTAGTCAAAACGTGCGTCCTGTTGCGCGTTAAAGATATCTATTTCAATGAACATGCAATAAACCGCACAACCAAGCATAGCGATCAGAACAGTGATCACATACAAGGCAGACAATAGGACACTAGAGACATCACGCAATAGTCCCAGACTCCACCTGCTGGTTTTCAATAAGGCGATTGTCGACCGACCGGTTTAAAATCCACCGGCCAGCCAATTTTGATGACGCCGACCGCCGGCTTGGTCCCGGCCGACTTTTCTGAGCGCCGGCGGCGGTCGATAAAATCCCGGCTACGCATGGTCATTTCTAATGAATGTCGAGAACCACTAGCATACCCTGCCATAGCAGAAGTCTACAGCTCTGTTCGTTGATTTTGAAAAATACCGAAAGTGTAATGCAATTTTGACAAACTGTCTGTTGAACTAATTTTGTGCTATTATCTCAGATGCTCTGACTTAAGTTCTTGATACCATGGATGGTGTACAATGGATTTTTATGCATGTACGCATCTTCCTTGTTTTGTAAACTTCCTGTGAGTGCAACTTGCCTAATGGAACGACTACAAAGACAGCGCAAAGTATTATTTGCAGCGATTCCTGGTCTAATCTTGTCATCCGTGACATTGCAAGGGTTTATAAGGAAGCGTCTCTGAAGCTTACCTTCCTAACAAATGCCATGAACATCCCTCCCCTTAAATAAAGTTGTTCCTCCACGTCTATGATGCCACCGGTTGTCACCATTCTATACTGCTCGACGGAGCGTCGATTGAACCTGAAAAGTGCTGCTGCATCCTACACGATGATGATGCACCTTTGATGCACAAGCCTTCTTGTGATGTTTCCCATTTTTGACTTTGCACTTTTGCCTTCAGTGATTTCCATTTATTGAGAAGAAGTGCATGATTGTTATCTTTGCTATTAATATTTCGCATTAATTGAAAGCAGATAAATATGCAATGTTCCAGACTCAATCTCATTATGAACTCCAAATTATCTACTTGTCGTGACAGCATTTACACTTTAATGTCACCTGATAATGAAATTGTCTGTCTCCCAGGTATAATATAGAAACGACAACCAAATCAACCAAATTCTCCTTAGCACACAGCATAATCCTGTCTGGAGGGGGATGTGTGGACATCCCAAGCAGCACGCAATAGAGGATTCCGGAGCAGGATTGCAATTTGTTGCGCTTGTAGTAATAAATCTCCAATGCATGGATCGTGATGTCAAGTTTCTGACCTCCGTACCCACTACTGTGGTTCTGTACCGCTGCACATGTTTAGTGCCATGTTTTATTCAAAAAATGATGTAGTTTTTGATGCAAACAAGCTGGATGGGAGATTTTGCATCGTGCACACATGAGAATCTAAGGTTTTTACGGCTGACGGAAACAAAGCCCGACTTTTCAAATATTAGCGCAAAGTACTAGATCCCAGGCTCATGTTTTCCCAGTCCCTAGCTCGAACTACCCCGGTTTTCTACAAAATTGATATTTTCTTAATATGTCTGTAATTTCATTTATTGTTCATCCACCACATGCTTGCGAGCAACGAGCCGAGAAGTCTGGCTGGCAGCCATAGACTTGTTTCAGATTTGTCTGTGATTTCATATGGGGGAAGACCACGCAAATGGACACAAATAATTTACGAGTAGTTATTGCATTTCAAATAAACTTGAACACTTTCCTCTGGGTCTTCGAATTATCAGAGCTTCCAAGAAAAGTTTTGCACAGTATATCAATATTTGTATTTTTGCATTGAAAAATATTTTTTGTACAAAAATTGTACAAAAATACAATTTTGTATTTGTATTTTCAAGAAACAAAAGTATTTCCTTTCACGTGATCTTTCAAATACATAGTTGTTCCAATTCGAAACCTGACAGTAAAGAAAGAATGACATGACCAAACGAGTTTAGTGAGACATGTTTTATATATATTTGGCTGATATCTTTGCTCAATTAATGAAACGACTCCGAACGACGGATCAATTGACGATGCTAGAGATGTAGCCCATTCTTTGCGAATGTCGTATTTAAATCAAGCAAATGCCAACGTGTTATACACGTAAATGCCTATTCGACCGGTTTCGGATAAGAGTTGAGCAGCCAATCCTTCACTTCATCAGGAATAGAACTGGCTGCTCAGTTACTCAAGCAACTTTATAACATTATAAGAGCCTACTTTGATTGACGGTCATATTTCAGTTCATTGTCCACTACAGGTTGCAATGAGCAAATACTTTACTTATCTATGCGTATGAATAGGGACCGTAATTTTCGGAAATTTCCGAATTCGGGATTAGTTTGTGAAATTAAACTAAATTGCCGATAACATGTTTGTGAGTTTCCAAAGATTTGTTAAACAATATTGTTTGATACCTTTTACTACATGAGATACCGAAGGTCGCAGTCCCTAATAGCGAAAATTGAAAATAAAATGAGCGTTACAGGAAATGCATTTTAAATCGAACACATTGCGCAGCTCTGATGTTGACATTTCTTCAGTGAATCAATTCCAATTTGAAGGTAAAGCAACACAAAGCAATCCCCTAACTTCTTTCCCAGTGAATGAATAAATACTACACATATATAATCTTTTGCATAGTGAAAAATTGAAAATTTGCAAAAAATCTCAAGTGTAAATTATGCAAATGTCAATCTGATGATTGCAATTCACGCTAATTTAACGTATTTAAATAATTAAATCGCAAAATAATCATTTTTTAATCCTGAATATTGAAATGAAGTGATGTATCATAATTAGGGTAATTTTATTACCTAAAATAAGAAAATATGTAACGTATAAGAACTCAAAATGTGACCAAAGATGACATAAAATCTTAAATTATAATTTAGAAAGATCTAAAAATCTGAAATACAACAAAAATTATGTTTCCATTTTCAGGTAAAAGTAAAAAGTCCAATTTACGACAAATAAAACGATTTATTTCAAACTATTGCCTTAGGATGCACATTTACAGCTTGTTATACAAAAAAGTAATTCAATTTACTACATTTGATGTTAAAAAAGGTCTGTCTTTGCATGGCATCGTCTTCAACATGGAGAAGAACGCTCTACCGGTTGGCTGGATAGGGGAGGCAGACGACAGACTAGCCAATCCTGTCGACGCCAGTAAGATTCATATCTGGAAATGTCCTCAGACTGCATTGCGCTGTTGAGAAGACCGTCATAGAAATGTAAAATATTTCATAAAAATAGAAGCTGTGCAATAAAACAAAAATTAACGGCGCCTCTAAATGATTGCTATTAGTCTTCTTTCGAGTCATTTAGGATAAAGCCAATCATGTGCACAATGCATGTTGAGATTCATCAAATTTCAATAAATATGACATTTTCACAAATATCCCCTGCTTAAGTGGAATTGCCAAGTAGACTCTATGTAAGCTCTTCACCATCTACAACTTTAAATGACGCGTCGGCAAACTTCAATGAATGCATTCTATTGTCATAGAAAATTATCATGAATTTAAGAAATATAAACTTGAAAAGTCAAATTTATCGATATCATCATTCTGGCATCTGGCATATTCCCTTTGTGACTAAGTAAAGACACTTTGATTGCTTTAAAAGCTCTGAAGTGTTAAATGTATCACACTTTTTTTCACAAATATAGGATTTTCACACGCATTCTGGCTGGCTTTACATAACCTACTTGGAATGGGCCTTAGGGCGCCATTGGAGTCTTCAAACAGACTTTAGTCACTGCTTTATGTTTTTGTGGTTTTATTCAATTACAGCCAACTTCAAGTAATTCGTGTAAGTCGAGATTATTCCAATATTTTGCAACAAAGCTGCATGGATGATGTTGAAAAGGCAGCATCCAACAAAAATTAAAGCTTAAAATAAACGTGCCATAAATTTTATGCTGCAAAGTTTAGAGACAAATTTGTGTCTAAGTTCGAAGTGTGTGGATTGTTTGGTGAGTCATTGATTGGCAGAGTAAGACTTAATCGGAAGCCACTTTAATCCATCTGTTAAATTACGAGGCAAAACATCAAGGTAACGTCAGACTTTGACTTGTATTGCATCAGGTTCTGAACAAACGCGAAGAGAGAGAATATAAATGTATGCTATGCACAGCAGCGAGCGAATACTGCTTACTGCTGCGGCAATACACGTAGAATATCAGGAATGAAGTGTCACTGCAGGAAACAATGAATTGCCACAATAGATGGACATAGATATTTCACATCACGCAGCACCATCTCTAATTGAATTTTTTCTTCCATCATTGCTAATGAAGGTAGCAGAGAATTTATCATTTTTTTACTTTTTATCACGTTGCTTAAATTCATCAAAAAGTCTGTAATAGAAAGTGTATTCAATTTCTAATACTCTTTGCTCGATATTCACAATTCTACCGTGATGAAGCAATTCTGATCATTGAATTCAAAACTGAGGAATCGATATGCATTCACTCGGAGATTCATCAATCAGTTCTATAATTTAACACTATCCATTTCAGGCTATAAACTGCATCAGCCTTCCATCCCTAACTTTCAAAGCATTGCCTCGAATCGCACGACATTCACGGTACAACGCAATCACGGTAGCATAAATGGCAATTCAAAATTCAAATGACAATTCAAATTCAGAATATGATCACACATTATCAAAATGTGAATACCCATTTCCACTTCACTGAAAGATGAGCTTCAAGCTGACAAAATGAGTTAGAAAATGCATGTAACTCAGAACAGCATGAAATGGCAAGGATAAAGCGCATAAAATCATACTTATTTTGTAAAAAGGTAGAATCATAGAGTAGGCATATTCAGTAGATAAGCAACTCAGTATTTTTTAAATCCCCAATGTGTATACAGTTTCGATTTTATTACATGAACTCCATGTGAACGCAGTTGTGTTTTGTTACCAAAAATGTGAGATATGCAAATTTTTGTAGTTTTGAAGAAATTCTCTCGGAATTGACTGATCAGGATAGTAATACAGAGATGATTGCATTTTACAGATTCTTCGTGTCATGACAGCCTTGGAGAGGTCATGTTTGTTAAATTAGCAATTCGATGGGTTCCTGTTACTTTCATGCTCAACCTCAGGAGTATTTTCTTAAGCGTGATCATATACAGGCAACCTGCCACTGGTAGAGCAAAATAACATAATCAAAGACAATTATAAAAGTTTACTTAAAAGATGCAAGTGGGTCCACATCACTATTCAGATTCAAGAAAAAGAACTTAAATTTAGTGAATCATAAAATCAAACTGATGAAAAATTGAAGTAAAAATATGAAATTTCAGCGAAGAAAGCACAATAAGATCTCGACTTTTCCTTGAAGACGTCCATAATAATGCAGTTCATGAAATTTCCTTGATAATCATCTCAATTTCCGATTACCTACGTTGCTTGTTAGCAAACATCCATTCCTTTTGACATCCAACTTGTTTCGCATTGTTTATAAAGGGGCTTCATGTCGATAGTAAATAACTTTGCGAAGCTTTAGCTTTTTGAAAATTGCTCAAATATTTTTTAGACCGCAGGAACGCAATCTCCGCAAAATTTGAATATTTTCGTATAAAAATTTTGGATGTATGCAGATTCTTTTTTGAGTCGACAGTCTAACTTCTATACTTAATCTATGAGTAGAATTGCTTCCGTCACATACTTGAATTATTACTAGTGCATTATTAGCAGTATGAGCAAGGCATGCACAATTCAGGCAGTTGCATGCATTCTTTGATCATTGCAGATCATTGGTACATTTCATTATAAATCAAATAATGATAGCCATAACCACCATATGATGCACTGGAAAGTGAAAATATTCAATATTTTGCGGATGTGCTTTTGAATCTAGGTCATTTATTTGACCTCCCAGTGTACCAGATTCAAAAATCTTTTGAAATCTTGTCAAAAAAGCGCAAAAAATTGCTATTGAGAGGCGCAGGGTCAAGTATGAAGTATTTCAGAAGTTAGAGCTAATTTCATGAGGGGGCGAAAGGCGCCTCCCCAAATCTTAGGGAACGTTAAAAATCGCCGAGCAGCCCCTGTGTTTCCAAAAATCCAAAGCCGCGTCAATCTCCCACCGTGCACATGAATGATATCATTCACAAATTAGGCTCAAGTGTTAAATCAGTAAGTTTAATTCCTTATGATTAACATCATTATAAAAATGCCTATCAAGCTTGTTGAATGCATTGGACAGTTAGTAAGGAGCGCGAAGAGATAAATAGGGACTAATAAATTGGCCCAATGCACACAACTGTAGTCAGATTTAGCAATATTCACATAGCATTTGAATTTACAATACTCTATTCGATGTGTGGTACAGTGGTTGATTCATTGACTCATGAATATGAAATGATGTACTCAAGTTTTCAAAGCGTGGCAACATTAGGTCATTCAAAAGACAGCACTTCTCAAACAAAGTCAAAAATTGGACAAATCCAACTATTTTATGTTCATCAATTTTTTAAAATGTTTATAAATATTATATAGAAAAAGCAACGCCAAGGTTTTCATTAAGTGGCCCGATATATTTCGCCGGCTCTTCTCAAGATGAACACCGGAGTGAGAGACATGGAAGTTGACAGCAGAATTGCAAGCATGAACGCAGTTAACAGACGGACAGACATGGACAGTATCTCGTGACATAGATAGCCGACACATCCACGTGGTTAATAAAACGTCTTCTACTGAAAAGTAGGTAGTATTTACAAACAGAAAAAATAATAAAGGCAAATAAAGTAATAAAGAAAATAACAAATAAAGAAATGTATATAAATAAAGAAAAAAAGAAAAAATATATACAATAACAGATAAAGATAACCAAAAAAAGGTAACAAAGGAAAAAGCACTGATAAAGACTCTGTTTCATCGTGCACGTCGAATTTGTTCTTCACAAGTGCTGTCACAAGAGTACGAGTTTCTTCGACAGACGTTGCAGAGGAATGGCTATCCTGATGCTTTCATCGGAAAGCACTGTTCACCATCCGATCATCTTCCCTTATTTGGTCCAAAGAAGAAGTCGGTGTACATGCGAATACCTTTTCAGGGCGACAGACACAACGACTGGATCAAGAAGAGGTTGGACAAGGAAATCTCTTCTGTTTACCCGACTGTCCAACTGAAAGTGATTTCATTGACTCAGCCACAATGGCGCCCGCTCCTGAAGCCGAATCCAAAGTCATCTATGAATTCAGCTGTACTTGCGGTAGCAAATACATCGGTCGGACGGAGCGTCGATTGTCCCAACGGATCGCTGTGCACATTCCACGCTGGCTGGAGAAGTGACAAAGGAGGAGAGCATCAAGCAACATCAACCGTCATTTGTTGAGCTGTGTACCCAGTCGACCGCCAAGATCGTGCTTCAGGATTTTAAGAAGATGTCGAGGAAGTGGACACCTTGCAGTCACTGAAGCTCTGCTCATTCATAAAGTGCAACCAGATCTGTGTGTGCAGAAAGAGACAGTTGTGAACTTACTTTTACCTTGGTAACTTTTTCCTTTGTTTCCTTTTTTTGTTGGTTATCGTTATTTGTTTTTGTATATATATTTTTTTTTTCTTCTTTATTTATATACATTTCTTTATTTGTTATTTTCTTTATTACTTTATTTGCCTTTATTAATTTTTCTGTTTGTAAATACTCCCTACCTTTCAGTAGAAGACGTTTTATTAACCGTTATCATCCCAACGTTCCCATTTGGGAACATGCATTTAAGGAGCTCATTTTATGTTATATCTAATTTTCTAATTAGGATTCCTTGACGAAATTATCGTCATAGATGAATCATTTTTATTTTCAGTGAATTCGTGTAATAATTCACTTCCGTCACGTTTAGAATTGAATTTATATTTTACAATTTTTTCCACGAATATAAGCAATTTTTTGAAAACTCAGTCATGTGCCAAATTCGATCTATTCAAGCTAAACATCATCTTACGAAAGACCAATGGACCTTACATCACCACTTCATCATAAAAATTCTATAATTTATCATGGAATTACAAAATTACGTGTAAGTTTCTACCCATGTTCCCATTTGGGAACGTTGGGATAAAACCCAAGATACTTATGTGCGATAAGTGAGAAAGCAATTTATGTGTAGTCTTTTCCGACACTTCCCACACATCTTTCTTGTGTTTGATTTGCAAAGTACGCATCGTCCCTGAGACGCGAAACTACAAAATGCCCGGTTTGGTCTTCTTAGACTTCAGTGACCACACGTGCCGTTGGGCCACCCAATCTGTCTCGAGGAACCTTTTGGCTTTTCAGTAGAGAAACAGTGACTTGTCTTACGAACTCAATGTGGGCAATTGGACTGTCAGGGTGAAGATAATTGTACATTTTCCAGCTTGCCACGCATAAAGTATTGATGGAATTTATAAAAAGATTATACCACCATTTTTTTGTCATAGTCGGGCGGTATGATCCCAAAAGTTTGTCGAAGACATCGACGCCTCCCATTTTCTTATTATATGAGTCAACGAGTTTTGGCTGCGTGATTGCTATTCGTTTTCTTTCTTTGAAAGAGTACCTCTGACAATGCCGAATTGGAAAGACGGTATCAAAGTTTGTGGCAAGCATAACCGTTGCACTGTCTTTTCCCATCCGACGAATAATCATACGATCCTCTCTCCTTTTTACTTAGTGCCTCCTTCGACAGTGGGCATTTATTGGTCCTGTTTGATCTGATCGTTCCAGTGGCTGGGATTCCAAGTTCCGCCAAACGATCTAGAGTAGAATAGGAGGTAAAAAAATTATCAAAGTATAGCTCCTTCTCATTGGGATTTTCTACAAGATTAGCCAATTTCAAAACAACACTTTCACCCAACGGTGCAACCCTCTCTTCACTTTTCCCTGTGTATATTTCCAAGTGGTACGGATAGCCGTCAGAGGAACAGAGCGCCCAGAGCTTATAACCGAAGCGAATAGGCTTACCTCGTATGAATTGTTTGGTAGAGTGATGCCCGTAGTAGGGCACCATTGACTCGTCAATGGATAAATTTTGTGAAAACACACCAAATTGTCGGAGATTTTTGTTCATCAGATCATAGATGGGCACAATTTTCGCGCATTTGGTAGGGCCGAGATCATTGTTATCTGATAAGTGGAGGTATTTTTTCAACAGCTGAAATCTATTACGCACCATAGATGAAGCGACGAATGGTAATGAAAAGTCTTCCGACGTACTCCAATAGTCTCTCTCTTGAGGAAGTCTGACATATCCAGAATGCAATAAAATGCCCAGAAACTGTTCCATTTCGAGATTTGTTGTCGAGAAGCTTATGTCATTTTTTACTTCATGAGCGTATCTATTAGTTTCGTTGACCAAATGAAATATAAAATTGTCATCAGCATAAATCCTAAACAATGCGAAAGGCGATAAAGCTGCATTGTGAGCGTAAAGTATATCCAAAGGATCTGCAGCATCAATATCAGGAAAGTCACTAGAATGATCTGATTTTTTCCAAATTCGCTGACGCTTTGCAGGGGGAGGCATTACTTGTTCATCATCTTCACTGGCTTGGATTACTTCAAATATTCCTGTCGCATTTTCTGTCTCACTGGTTGGTTGGAGAACTTCTTTACAAATATCTTCTGTTTCAGATTCAACGTCTCTTCTCTCATCATTCGGCAATATTGCGATAGTCGGTAAAATATCGTCATCACTATCCTTAGAAATAAGCGCAACGGCTTGCTCCCCTGTTAGCAACTTCATAACACAGTGATATACTAGTAAATGTGAATCTGATTCTTGGAATGCAGAATACAAACAATATCACCGTAAGCGTGAGACTGAGTAAACAGAAATATCAAGTGAGGTCTGAGATTGGAAGAATGCACCCATCATGGATCTGTATCCATGTATTTCCATTGAACGAGCTAATTCATGAAGGGTAAAATTCTATGGTAACCTGACGTCAGAGCCTTAATGTCATGACATCCACAGCCTTGCATGAATATGAGGCATGCAGCCAAAACTCTCCCATACATAGCTGCTTTCTATGGTTCTTTGTTCTTTACTTCAATTGATACAGGAACGGCTTGAAAAGAGATCCATTAGTCCCCGGTCATTCTCATGCAAGGCTACCTATGGATAACATGAAAAAGAGAAGCAGATTCATTTGTCAATAGCCATCAATAGTGCCAACATTCAACGCTTATCGATGAATTACGCAAAATGACGCTGGTGGATTTTTCTCATTCTTGATACTGAATCCTCCCAAAGTTCCCATTTGGGAACATGTTTGAAATACATGAAAACCGATATCTATGTCAATGAAATTTTGTACACACAATAGTAACTGATTAAGCATTATTCAGCTAAAAGGAATTGTTTTTAGAATGATTTTTCTGCATGTGGGATGAAAACGGTTTTATTAACCACGTGAATGTGTCGGCTATCTATGTCACGAGATACTGTCCATGTCTGTCCGTCTGTTAACTGCGTTCATGCTTGCAATTCTGCTGTCAACTTCCATGTCTCTCACTCCGGTGTTCATCTTGAGAAGAGCCGGCGAAATATATCGGGCCACTTACTGAAAACCTTGGCGTTGCTTTTTCTACATAAAATTTCAAGTCAGAATGGTGTATTCAAATATCTCAAGTATATAAATATGTATTTTAAGTCTATAAATGCGCTGAAGCAAGAGTCGCGAAGACTTGGATTGGCTTTAAGAGGGCTAGAGCAAGAATGCGACCGGTTGATCCGCGAATCAGAATGGATAGGTACTCGTATAACTACTTCCGTCTGGAGTTTCTTCTCAATAGTTTCCGCTAAATCTTTGATGTCATTCATACAAAAAGACTAACAACGCGTGCCGCATCTTTGTTGGCATGACTATGAATTCAGTTCAACAAGCTTGCTGACAAAACACCCATATTTGTCGGATTCCAGAATATATAGTGATTTCTATGGCTCAAGAATTCAACTACCGAGCATCAACCAATCAACATTGTAACACACATGACAATGAAGCTTTTGAATTTTCAGCTAACTGTTTTATAAGTATCAGGAGCTTTTTTTGCTGTTGATTATTTAGAGTCCTATACTTAAATTCTCTTGCTTTATGTTTCTACTTATTAGGAAAGCAGTAGCATGGAATTAATCCCGATTTTTCTATCAGCTGTAACTTGCCTCTCAAAACTTTGTTTCAGATATTTCTGAAATTAATAAAATTTTTGGTTTTTTCGGGAAGAAACATTTTGTCTAATTACTCTGTCAGCATTTAGTCATGTCTGTGAAGCGAGCTCTGCGGACAAAACGAAGTCTGTCTTCGTTCCCCAGGAAGGTAGGCCTATTCTATTTTTCTGAAATAATCTATAATTTCCACCATTTTGCATGAACAAGCTAAAATCCCTGATACAATTAACGCCATGGTTAGCGGGGATATGGCCGATGAGCTCAGGATGACAACGGGTTCATGGACCGAGAAATTCTCAATGTCACCTCATGTTTTGGCCCTATACAGCGATCGAAATATGCCAGTTTTCAGCTGAGCATCGCATCCTATTCATTCACAGTTGATGATTTTTCACCAGGTCTACGACATGTATTGCTTCAAGGTTGGACCTTGGGTTTTGGGTAAAACTTGTGTAAGTGATACAAAACTTGGGTATTCTATTAATGCTGCATATTTACAAATCAAGCTACAAAAATTAATAGTTTGACTTGAATCTTAGAAGAACTACATGATAAGAGCATTAATCTCTGATTTTTAACCAAAATTTCACTCAATTCACAGAATATTTCAAAAATGAAATGCTTGTGATCATTAGCTATTTCAGGCTTGACAACCCCACGCATTGAAACTTCGTACACATTGTACTTGCTGTAAGTTTACATGTATTTTGTTGCACTTGTGGATATTGAAGTTTTATATATTCCATATATTTTATTTCTTCGCAGCTATCTTCGCACCCTTAACTTTCTGCGATAGCCGACATTTATCCAAAAATTAAATTCATTCCGATTTCGTATTCTTAATATGTTTAACCATGCACTTACTGCGCAGCTATAATAGTTATCAAGTTTGTTTATATTTCTGAATGATAAAATGAGAACAATTGCTTTGCTATGAGCAATGTGTAAGTCAATCATAATTAAATCAAAGATCTTCAATTAGTCAGTGTATCAGTGTAGATTAAATGAAAAGAAAACTTTGTGACGTAATACATGTACTTAGGCTACTAATTACAATTATTGCAATAATAAATCGTTTCCCACCAATGTCACACTTCTGCTTGGTTCAGTAGGAATTTTGGCCTATAGAAGAATCTTTATGTCAGCACCAAATACAAAGACTGCACTTCGTTTACTTGATATATTCATTTATTGAAACTTGGACTTGGGTTTTGGGTTTCGACCCACATTTTGGCCCAAAACTTACAAGGTTTTGCTTAACCTTGATTGTTTATATGCTATATGTGGCGATAGACATCAAAACATTGATGATTGACATGCACCATATGTAGGAAATGGGCACCTGAATATTTATGGAAAAACAGTGACATTTCAATGTGCAAGCCTGATATTGCGGAGTACAAATACGGCGCAAAATGATGATTTTATGATTTTCCGGATTTACTATGATCACTGTAGAGCCGATCACTGTGGTTTCCGTGGCACAGTGGTTAACTGCTTGGCTTAGCGATCGTTCGGTCCACAGGTCGAACCCCCAAATAGTCCGGCAGCCAGAACGAAGTTCTGCAGTGAACGAGTGCATGAAAGTAAATGACCTGAAGACATTCCATGCCAAAAATTATGACTCTCGGCTTAGTACTTTCCAACTGATAAGCGAAAACAAAGAAAATTTCATTTTAGCCAAATACTTCAATCTGCGTCCCATTGGATTTACACGTGTTTTTATTTGATCTTGAGTGACAAGAACAGGAACTCACTACAACTCGGCAGACGTGCAGATTCGCAGTAGATTAGTAGTAAGGTGCTAGTAGTATGTAACTCATCAAATGAGTACTAAAAAGAGTACGAACTAAGTGATGTGCTAAATGAGTGCTAATATTTTCGAACTCAGAGAGTGTTAGATTCTGGGACTCATTTCTTAGTCGCAGTTTACTACTCAGGTTCAGTGCTCTTTCTAGTACTCATTTGGGACTTTATGAATAACAGTGTACAAATATCTCCACCACTCCTTTTTTGTTCCCTCACGTGTGGTCTAATTAGACGGCAGCCTAACGCAAAATTCATTGAATTGCGTAGTTTGAGCTGCTTGTACATGTACTTGTGTGTCATGGAGATGTTTATCAGGCTGCCTGCATTATTACTTCATGTAGCAGACTAGTAAGGAGTAATGAAGGATGCCTACTGACTCGATATATACTAAACTTACACTATATAGACAAATCTTACAATCTTGCACGAAAATATGAGTTTAGTAAGTCAGCCATGAAACTTATGGATTTTAGAGAATACCATGACATGCATCTTACAAGTGTTGCTCTGCTACACTTACAGACAATTAGTCAGATGAGAACAGTCGTCGCGAACACAGTCGGCAGATCATGTGCACACACGGCTCAAGGAAATGATAGAAAGTACCACAACGTCAATAAAGCTAATTTCTCCAATTAGCATCCTAATGTCCCGAACTATATTTGAAAGATTTTATAGATAGGCAAGATTCCTTGTAATGCTAGAGCTGCTGACTTTTTTTCTTGCTATTTTCAATTTGTATACACTGTCACCCATGATTGTCACCCAACATCAGTAAAATGACAGATCTCATTTTGAGTTATTAAATAAATATTTGATCATTCCGCTATTAAGTGTACCAAGCTCGGAGGCACATGGATCTACATAAACAAATGGAATTTTGCTGTGTCTTACCCCACGTAACTTGCAAGACGAATGGAAGCGCTTTAGAATTGTCGTTTCACTGATGTTGGGTGACAATCTACAAAATGAAAGTAGCAAGAAGTTCGTCCTCGAATCGAGGAAGAAAAAGTCAGTGGCGCTCGAGCTATAGATGTGATGGCAAATACAATAACCATTTTCAACTCCTCTAAGAGCACCTGTGTGTTCCACTAACCTGTCTTTCGAGAGTACATGTCTGCTCAATACAGCTTCTTGTGGTACAGCATCACAGAGTTGTTCTATCATCGACTTAAACCTTTGATTTGTCTTTTCTGCTTTCCAAGAAAAGACCTCAAAACAAATGAAAGTCGAAATGTTGCTGGAAGCTGTTCAATTCAACTGAAATGCAATGTATTTATCGTATTTTAACGAATCAGTGATTATGTGTCTAAAATACTTTCTATCGAGTCAATATAGGTGTACATGTCCAGTATGCAAACCAAATTTCGCAGCATAAATGTTTGAGGCAACAGATTTGACTTTCAAAGGTGTGTTTCACATTTATGTGTAAGTTGATAAATTTATGTGCTCATTTGACGTGCTCAGTATGCGCTCATTAGAAGTCTAGAAGGTCAGCAGAGGGTGTAGGCAAATCAGTTTTATTAATTTGAAGCGTTATCTCGTACATTAAGTACCTGATTGTTTTATGATGATGAACTATTGTTATCGCAATTAATTCAAAGCCGGTCTCAACATGCATGGAAACTTCAAATGACCTGATTTTAAATTCAACAGTAGAAGATGCGTCAACCGTTGATAAAAGATATCATATAGCGTGTCACCGTGTACACCCAATAAATCTAAGTGCATGAAAGCATAAAGGATATTAGGCAGAGCAGCAACTTGCTGAATTAAAAGGCATTATATTATTTTAAATTGTCATATGCAGTTTTGATTTTATTAAATGAACTCGAGCTGTGAGATATGCAGATTTTTGCACTTTTGGGGAAATTTACATGGATTTGACTGATCATGATAGCAAAAAAGAAGGAGGAATAGTATTTTACAAATCTTTCGTGTCAATTATTTAATGCTCAGTCTTAGAAATGTTTTCTTAAGCGTGATCATTTCACAAACTGCCTGTCACTGAAAGCGCAGAATGCCATAGTCTAATACAATGATCATATTAAAAAATCTAAATGGGTCCGCAACATTATTCAGATTCAAGATATGAAACATCAAATTTGTGACATAAAAACTTGAAAATTCGGTGAAGAAGATCTTAACTTTTCCATAAAGACTCGCATTACAATGTGGTTCATGAAGTTTCCTTGATACTCAGCTTAATTTCCGCTGATTTAAGACACTTGCTTGTACATTTCTATTCATTTTAATGTCTAATACTTTTCATACCACTTATATTGAGTTGCCAAATCGCTAGTATATAGACATTTGAATAATTTGAAGAAATCTAGATCTTTAAAAATTGATCAGATATTTTTTAGACCGCAAGAACGCAATCTCGGAAAAAACTTAAACCTTTGATATATAAATGTTCACTGCAAGCTGACATTCTTTTGAGTCTACATTCTACCTGCTATATGCTAACTCTATAGCATATGCTCCGAACTGTTCGAGCTTTTGAAGTGCGTGTTCATCCGTAAGCATTAGCGAAGTGTTCGCCGCCAGCAAATTGGTTATGGCCACTATCTGAATCGACTGTGGTCTTTTGAGATGTGATGGTCACAACTTTTTCGCATGTGATGTTGTGTATCATTAGTGTGATATCAACTCCAACAAATTTCCAATTGCATTTGTGATATGCATTTTAGTCGATACTTGAAGAGGGAAATTATTTAGTTAATAATAGTCGTAGTTTCATATAACTTCCCCTTATGCATATCGGTTTGCCTGTACATTTATATTTCCTTTCTCTGTGAGCTTTTGCGCGGTGTGACACCAGAAATATGTTGTAACCAAATACATATCTAGATATTAATTTATTTGATTCTCGTGTGAAGAATTCATGTTGTAGGCCTACTGATGAACACTCAGAATAAGGGCTTTTACATTAAACAAATTGCTTCCTGATTGATGAAACATGGTGAGCATTCATGCAGTTGCTTTGTATATTTTACAGTAAAAAGGGCATCATTTGTTAAATTCTCAAGTTGTCAAATGATTGATTCTATTAGTTACACAGAACTAGATTCATCTGCGCCCAGATTAGGTGCCTATCATTAATTTTCAGCGAACTACTACCTACCCTTCAAATTAATTGCTAATGGATTACAGTCAATCCTTCAGATTCTTAAACAGAAAAAAATTGTGAAGAAATGGAACAGCAGTAGCGGCATAGATGTGGAATCAATTACATTACAATATCGAAAGCCAACGTCATCACAAGGATTTGACTGCAGACAATGACAATTGAGGGGAATCTTCTATGAACGAAGGCACTGATCTAAATCGCAGTTGAAGGGGATCGCCCCTTGACAGTTGGAGTAGGCAAGAAAGTCCACTTAATTTTTCATTTGATTCTTCATTTACGCAAGCTAAAGCTCGAATGGTCTTGTTGGATACTAGATTTGTTGTGTCTTTGCATGTAATCGTCGAAGTATGTGCACGCAAAAACAACGTAGAACATATTCAGTTTAGATACCAAAGCACTTGTCCAATTAGTGACTATCCTATTTCAATCCAAATTTTGTTAGAAAAGGTTAATATTTCAGAAGTAGGCTCGGAAATAGAATGCAAAGTTCAAGTATAAACATCACTATGTTCAAGATAGATACTGAGGAGTCTAATTTAGCATTATTAAAACTTGGAATAGTAAGCTAAAGACGAAATCTGACAAATAGTGCGTACTGAGTCATGAATTTTCAGGAATCTGATTGCGGTTTTCCTATTCAGGTTACTGTGGATTGCTATCCGATTATCCGAGTTGACGAAATATTCAAATTAATCAGCATCTGACGAAGGAGCCCCAGAACAAATCGTCCTGTTCTATAAAGTTCATTATCAAAACAAATACATGTACCTCAATGAGCATATTGCCCTTATCCATTATACACTTATGTGTTCAATTTTCGAGTACTTCTATTCTTCCCACCACATTTTTCTTGTAGACACCCGGGAGTGTTGCATCGTCAACCATCTTCTCTTGCTCCTAGGGGCAGTCTCACTACTGTCGCAAGAATGTTGAGTGTGTAAAATTCCTCTGGCTTGTAGAACATTTACAGCCTCAGAATTAGACAACTGTTGAACTGCTCGTCATTATTTTGTCGGTAGACAACAATCCCATGGAAGTTCATGATCACAGCTGTACCATGTCTTCTTACTGAGTATCCAATGGACCAATCCTTCATCCCAGGGTTCAAGTAAGACTTCTCAGCGGCGTTGTACTGTCACTCAGTGACAGATCAAGTCTACATGTATTTTAAATCCAATGTGACAAAGTTTTGACGAAATTTGGTGAATTTGAAAAATAGGAAAATGTGGGGGGAAGAATAAAAGTACCAATTTTCGTTATTGATCTGAAATGAAGTTGGTTATTAGTTGTGCAGGCCTTTTCATAAGTTGAGGGTGACAACCTTCAGACTTTTTTGCGGGCCTCCTGCTCCACTCCGGATTGCATATGTATTGATGACGTGTTCTCCGTGGGAAAGTAAGAGCGTTAGTATTGATTACGTTATCCATCAGCCAATCACATCATCGTCACGTGTCACACACAGTTAGTGATATTAAATGTTGATTTTCAGTCTAAACGATGCCTGGAAGTTTGAGTGAACGCATTCGGTACGAGACAATGTTTTTCGCTTGAAAAGAAAAAACAATTCGGTCTAGCAACTCAGAAAGAAAGTGAAGATTCGTCGAGGGACCATCCATGATATCACAAAGAAATTTCAATTGACTGGAGATGCCCACGATTTGGAGCGCATCGGAAGACCAAGGAGGACGAAACGTCAACATGATCGTCATCTCATGTTCAAGGCTTTGCCTAATCGTCAGTCATCGGCCAAGCAGCTGCAAATAATAACCAGCATGAATATTTCAAGTGTAGCTGTCCATCGCCGCCTCAAGGAGGCTGGTTTTCGATCCCTCGTCATGACGAAAAAAACCGGTTTTGACACAGCGGCACAAAGAGCGGATGCCTGAATTGGCATGAGAACATCCTAGCTGTTCACACGATCCTAATGTGATCGAAAATGTGTGGTCATTAGTTGGAGTCCAATTATCTAACAATCCGATCCCAGGAAATATACAAAATAAGGAGGATCTGCTTTAGCAAGGAATCGACAACATCTGTAGTAGTATCTCTTTTGACCGTATCCGTGCTTTTGTTGATTCGATGCCCAATCGTATCGAAGAAGTTGTCCGTGCTCATGGAGGACCAACTAAATACTGAACTGACAATTTATGCTTGTTTTATTCAATTGTTTAATTGTTCAGCTAAGAGGAAGGGTTGAACAATTCTTGCTTGTGCAATCCAACGTTCTATATTTTGAATTTTTTTGTTTGAATAGATTCACATGCATAAGTTTTAATGTTTTCATTTGAGATACAAGTTTGCGGTTACTTATGAAAAGACCTGTATATAATATCAGTTATTTTTATCACAGTCACGAGAGTTTTTTTCGAACTCGGCTGATGCGTGGATTCATGGTAGCCATTATTGGTGTACAACATTGTGTGAAAGTTTCATATCCTGCCACGTTCCCTGTGAAAACTCGGGCTGCATAAGATGTTGAAATTAGTCACACTACACGTGGTTGATCGATAAGAAATCCGAACAAAATCAAAGCTAAAAAATCTGCCAAAACGTGTAGCCCTTAGAGGCTCCCTCTTCTTTGGCTTTGAGTACGTGTAAGTTACGTATATGTTAAAGTCAATCTAATAAAAGCACAACAGACTTTCTCTGCACAGAAGGCGCATCAAGTCTAGTGAGTGATCTGCAATGGTGAGGTGGCATGTTGAGTCGCGCAGTGGTAATCAGAGATGCTGATTTTCTGCCAACAACAGAAAAAAGCAGAATCGGCCTTTCCAGCAGAGAAAGCAGAAATCAGGAAAGCAAGCAGAGAAAAGCAGAATTGCTACTATTGTGAGAAGTTGGCGCAATGCAATTCCTTTGTTTTGGTAATAATAAACGTGAAATTCCCTATTCGAGGCAATTTATGATTAGAGATATTTACCACTAATGACGCTCTCAGTCGTGGAAATTTGGAGACGCTAGTAACAACCGCTTTCTGATTCTTATTCGCCAACGATTACTTGTTTGCCATGTATGATGCAATGAGGGTATGGACATTTCTCCTGAGACTTATGTACACATGTGTATTGTGCATACATAATCGCAGTCATATCCTTTTTCTCCAATCAACCTCATTCTATAGAGGTCAACATGCGCATCTTTAAACTTGATGAATAGGAGATGCATAGGATTAAGTTTTAGAGCTTCTTTGAAATCATGCTAGCAAATTTAGATGAACAGAGAAGCCGAGCTTAATTCATTATTTATTCTAAACGATTTCTGCAGTAGGCTTACATGTCATTATATTTCAGGATTTCAAAATAACTCCAGCCATTTAACCATGGTAAATATCAAGTGTTATATTTCTATGTCCTGAAATAGGCGTCTGCATGCAACTAATACATTGAATACAACAAATGGTCCGGTAACCAGAACGAGTTTCTGCAGGGAACGAAGAAAATTTCATCTTAGCCAAAAGCTGCAAATTTTTTTTTACAAACATTTTTTTGCACTTGCTTCGAACTTTAGTGGAAAAGTACCTGTTACAATTATTATTCGATGACGTTCACAGTAGAAGGTTCAAATTTTGACCTTCATGCCTTCATATTTTTGTCACTCCTTGTGAATTTCATCATTTCAACAGGTATGTCGTCAGTCGACATCAGATGATACAGTCACTTGATTGACAGATACTTCGAAACCAGAGGCCAACTTTGATCTTTGACTCTTTGAAGAGTCACATGTCGGTTTTAAGCCTATATAATGAGATCGGTCTTTACTCAGTTATCATCATCTTGATACCTCAGCATCAAGATACAATCAAGTAAGTCATCAATGCTGCATTTTGCATGAGGATACTGGTTGTAATGTGCGAATCATATATTTCAGTCAAGTATTAGATATCATAATACTGTTATCCCATCCGTCCTTGCTTCAATCTAACAGATCAAGTATGCACAAACGATTTCACGTATTAACAAAATGCGATTGCTAGTTAAAGATCTTTAACAAATTCGAGTGACCCTTATACTCAGCTTCTCAACAATATTTATTCCATTATACAGGTATTAATATCCATTATTGTTTATGTATTACCAAACAATTGCTCAACATTTAAAATACAAATATTGAATCTTAGGAGATGTTCATTGACTATTGACATATTAATTTCATGTTCGACAATGCGATGATGTAATCGTCCCAATCAAAGAAATCCGACAATAATGGTTTGTTGACGGTCATTTAGTCACCGATCTAGGCCACGGTTGCTCTTAGGAAGAATCAAGTAGCTGAAGCATGCATCAGTTGTATATTCTTTCCGTAAAGCAAGTAGTTAGTAAAGCAAATAGTAAGTTACTTTATAAAACTGCCTTTATATGTAAAGAGAAATGACAATACTGTGAAAATTCATAAAGTATAGTACCTTGATAAGCTACTGGTCAACCAGTGCAAGCTGCCATCGTATAAGTACAAATGTCGCGCATGCGAACGACACACTTTTTCAATGTACACAACTATTCTGCAGCATTTTAATTATAATAGCGCCTCGAATCTTTACCGTTCCTATGCAATGGCTACTGTAGACAGTTTAGATGGCAGATATTACTAAATTTAACATCTCCTAGAAAAAGATAAAATCTATCATTTCAGAAATGCGCTGTCTCGCCATTCTCCTAGTCTGTGTCGCAGTGGCATCCGCCACCACTCTTCGATTCGATGCTCCAAATCCTGAGCATAATGATGAATGGGTCGCGTACAAGAAAGTTTTTAACAAGAAATATCCCACATTGGTGCATGAGACTGTTCGGTAAGTAATAAATTGAAGAGTGTGAGATTTCTGACATTAATTAGAGAAGAGAAAATAATTTATGCGTTCCGAATATGCAATAGATAACTAGCATTTTGAGGAATCTCGCTACATCCTCGTTTTGACAGTATGTCTCATAGTTAATCTTAGTTTTGCATAGTTAAAGGAGGACATTGATGCTTGCTAAGATAAATTGCTCATTATCTTTTGTCAAGAGCCCTCGTGTTAAATATTGAATGTGCCAATTTAATAGCTTGTACTAATTATTTCTGTTTATTCGCTATACACATGTTTGAAGTCCTTTGTAATCAACCATCCGAATATTCAAGAAGGAAAATCAACTATTTGTCTGGTGGTCGCACGAAAATAGGTTGTGACAACTTTTAATTTGCAAAAATAATGATGATAGTCTACTAAATAGGAGTTTATAATTGATATAGCAAGCAACTTAACTTTTTTTCATCAAGTGTCAATTTATCTTTTTCTAGCCAGTCTTGCCCACCCGTCATTTTTATCGAATTTTGTCTCTTCTTATTTTAAAAGATTCATTCGACGAAAATTTCTTATTTCAGTCGCATTCAATGGGAGGAGAACTTGAAATACATTCAACAACACAATATTGATGCTGATCTAGGCAAGTACACCTACCGTCTTGGACTGAACGAAATCGCTGATTTATCCAATGAGGAATACAAGCAGATGTTGCTATGTGGTGGAAGAAATACGACGGCAAGAGGAGCCTCGATATTTTTGCCTCCAAGTAATGTTCAATTACCTGCGACAGTGGATTGGCGACCAAAGGGTTACGTAACCCCTGTAAAGAACCAGGTGATTTCTACTGTACAATGCGGGCATTTATATGGGCTCCAGCTATCCTATAGTTTGCATAATTTATACTTTTCATATACATGTACATGTACAACGTATATGTATTCCAGCACCGTCACCATCTATCTGAAATTACACGATTATTGCGTCAGAATGTCATGGAAATATGTTTGTGGCATTACGATAATGCAAGTAATTTCAAATCAAATCTCCTCACTTTCGGAGCTGTGCAGTATTCATAGCAGTGACATCCTTGCTACTGCTAACCCAAGGATACATTACTATTGCTGACAGGGTAATGGTACATATATCTCAAAAAATGACTTCGCATGGAATGCAGAAAATACGAGCGTACATGCACTTCCATTTTCCGTTCAAAGCTTCAAAGAATTTTTTTAGTTGTCATCTCCTCCTATTATCCAAACAAAATAACTTTATTAGCGTATTACGGCATTTCACTTTCTGTAATCAGCATAGGCAGTAGTGGCGTCGTCTCCGTGCCTGCGAGGCCTTCGCCGCATACCCAAAAATTATTATTTACGTTCATAAAACAAAGGTTCAAATAGTTTTATTTTTTTATTTTTGAGAGTATCCTTACATTTACAACTTTACATACACTTTACAGTTTCAAGTCACTACTCTCAAATCCGCTCCGAGCGTCAGCGCTCAGCTGTTAACTGCAGGTATCTTCAAGCGATCACACAATGCGCTGGGGTGTGCATATCAAATCACAGAGATTTGTGTGTTTGTGTGATATGTGAAGCGTGTGCGCTTAGCTCGATAGTTATATTCGTCTTCTCCCGATAGAAACGAAGATGCAAATACATTGCAACAATGCAAGAAAAGATCTATTTATAAATTCTTAGATTCAGATAGAGGGAGGCGCAAATTTTCCTTATTCGTTGCTTCGCCAAATTTTGGAGAAGATGATGACGCGTTGAATCGTCGTGTCTGCGTTCACCAATGGCTGAATGTCGGATCGGAAGGTAAGAAGCCGCTGAAAGATACAGCGATGAAGTTTCCATAATTGATGTGTGATTCAATCAGAGATAATGATTCAGGGCATATTGGTGATACTATGTTTATGGCGGCGATTTCCACAATGGTTATTTTCTACACCGGCCAGTCGTCCGATGGATTGTGCAGAAAACTCAAAACATCGTACACGAAGTTCATGGCATTGAAATAAAACTAAACCACTCTCAAGGAGGAGCACAAAAAACAATTTAGCAGCCCTAAATTTGAAACATGTAAGTGATTGACAGTCTATAATAAACACAACAGAGTCTTGCTTTGGCGAGAGCTTCCTCGAGAGTGAATGTTCTCTATAGTAATGTCACTAAGGCGATCAAGCGTCATGTGAGAAATCAACATCACATTTTCATTGTCATTTGTCGTTTAAAATCTTGGGAAAACAGGAGTCGCGTTGACGAACAATCAGCTTAGGATTGCATGCTTATAAGGCTGCTCAGAAAAAAGAGGCTGTCACATAGCACTCATAGTGAATCACAATTCACATGCAGAATAGTCTACATTGGGTAGTCTATGAACTTCAGTGTACCTTTCATTTAAATATCAGTATCTATTTCCCATTCCATTTCATTTTATTCTGCAGTAATGGATGCCAGCATGACTTGAATGTTCATGTACTTGTAGAAGTGTTCGAAAATTCACTGAAATTAAGAAAGTGTCATATTAATTATGCTATGCAGTTCATGCTGACTGCAGCAGAAATATAGGAATCCAGTATGGAGCGAAGGCCTATGGTCTGGGAGCACGCGACGCCACTGATAGGCAGTCTTATGCAGTTGACAACGATCAATATGACTGTTTATTCAAATTGAAGTGCAGACTTTCCTAGTCAACATGAGCTATGATATTGATACAGCCCCTAGACATCGGGCCATAATGCAACCTTTGCGCAGTTTGACTATTTGTTTGGATCTATGGCGGTACTTCTATTCTTCTCCCCCCACATTTCTGTTGTTGATACCCGGGAGTGTTGCATCGTCAACGATCTTCTCTTGCTACTAAGGGCCGTCTCACTACCGTCGCAAAAACATTCAGTGTGTAAAGTTCCTTCGGTTTGTAGAAAATTCACAGCAGTTTGCTTTGCCGCTCACTGTATCTGGATTGTAGACAACAATCCCACGAAGTTCATGATAACGTCACAGATGTATATTGTGTAGTTGTGTTCTAACTAAGCATCGAAGGGACCAATCCCTCATCCCAGGGTTAAAGTAAGACTTCTCAATGGTCTTGTGCTATCACTCAGTGACATATCAAGTCTATTCTAAATCCAATGTGACTACGTTTCACGGAATTATTGGAATTATTAACGAAATTACTAACATTGGAAAATGGGGAGATGGGGAAAGAATAGATGCACCTCTATGTCATTATCCCCTCGTCCGCAGAGCTCTTATTATCGTTTATAATATGTAATGCGCCGATAACTTCGATGCATTTAATATCTTTCATGCAATGCGAGTCAGCAATAAATTGCAATTTGATTTCTTGACTTGGACTCCTGTCAACTGATTTTCCATATTCAGACGATTATTTCAATTTCATCTCTTCCTCTCATAGGGTCAATGCGGATCTTGCTGGGCCTTCAGTGCTACCGGATCAATGGAAGGACAACATTTCAAGAAAACCGGAAAGTTAGTTTCTCTGTCTGAACAAAATCTCATGGATTGCAGCATCCCCTACGGCAACCACGGCTGTCAAGGAGGTCTTCCAGACAACGCCTTCCGATACGTCAAATCTAACAATGGAATCGACACCGAGGCCAGTTATCCCTACGAAATGAGGGTTAGTAATAGGGTTAATTCTTCTGAGATATATCTGATTATGTTTGCTCTATTGTAATCTCCTTTACAGAACGGTCAATGCCGATTCAAAGCTGCCGATGTAGGAGCCACCATCACCGGATTTACTGATATTGAGAAAGGAAGCGAAGCAGATCTTCAATCAGCCTCTGCAACTGTCGGTAAGCTATTGACTATAACATTTCGATAATTTCAGAAATAGCCGAATTGTAATCAAATCTCAACACGAACCATGTTTCAGTCCATTGTGTCCACGACTGAGGAAGCTCAATGCACGCCACCAATGCGAGACCCATCGGGATCCAGTAACTATGAATTGTTCCATAGGAATTGTTCTGTCAACAGATTCTTTAGCTACTGTTGTCATGGCAACGGTCTAGTCCTTTGATATTATTCTCAGATTTCTATGGTTGCAGATGTTGAGATTTGAGAAATGCTACCAAAAATGTTGTAGATGTGGTCTTAAATAATGTACAGTTAAATATTTCATCGAAGCTATCAAAGTATTAATGACAAGATTAGACAAATCGCAAATTTTACACTAGGAAAGTAGCCAGTAACTCTCATAAAAGGATAAAGTGAGCATTGTGATTGGAAGCATTTCCAAGGAATTGAATTCTGCTATCCGCTAATTGCTGCTTAGTGCGTACTCATAGCAGTATCACTACGGCGTAGTGTTGTTTTCATTGTGACTGTTCGTCTTATCCATTGATGCCATTTGTATGATTATTTTGAATATTTTTGTGAGGTACGCGTAATTAGGATATTTACAAAAACGATGCAAAAGACAATTAATGTCATAGATATCCTATATCAGGGAAACTAGTGGTAATCCATCATTATATATTACAATTTTCTTATGAGTTTATAGGAAATAATGCAATATGCTCTGTTGGCATATCCTTGCAATGAATATCCTGACGAACCGTGCAGCATCAACAAAAGTCTGCTTTTCATTTCAGGACCCATCTCAGTTGGTATTGACGCCAGTCATATCACCTTCCAACTGTACAGGAGCGGTGTTTATTATGCTCCCTTGTGCAGTACCACTGTCCTTGACCACGGAGTTCTGGTTGTCGGATATGGTACAGAAGGCACCAAAGACTATTGGTTGGTGAAGAACAGCTGGGGAGCGAGCTGGGGTATGCAAGGATACATCAGGATGTCCAGGAACCGAAACAACAACTGTGGAATTGCCACTATGGCCAGCTATCCTCTGGTATAGACTGCAGTGACATTCAGTTTCAAATTTTGCATTTGGTTGTTACATTTTGTATACAACACAAACTAATGTAATTGTTCTAATAAAGTTATATGCGACCAATTACGAATTCTGTTTTTACAAAGGTGAAATATTTTGCACGTTTCCAGTCGAGATCCTTTATTTCCATACTGTACATGCGCTGATAAAGTATCTCGACTCGAAACCTCCGCTGAAAAATCTATAGTACTTTTTTCTATTATTTCCTACACCAATAGATAGTAATAGAAGCGTTTATTCTCTAAGATTGAAATTATTAGCTCATGTAATGCAGCTCCGCTTACTTTTTATAACAGAACTAACTTGCAGTCTATCATTCCTTGTTTGATGCCACATATGCTGCTACAATGCTGAAAACTTTCTAACGTTTAGGGTGAAATCGGGTATTATCGACAGTAAAATAGTCTCCGGCCTCTCCCGGATGTATTTCTTGTTTTGACGTGAGCTGTGACATCCAAGTACTCTCTTTTTAATCGAAGTTGTTAGTATATCAATTTAAGTGTGATTCTAGGTGAAGAGCGAGGTATGTAGATTATAATGATGGTCGTATAATATCGACAGTCCCAAAAGGAAGCGTCAAAAAAGGCCAAACAAAATAAAGTGAGGACATTACATATTATATGAAAAGAAGTTTTACATATCAGTTGCTTCTCTGATTGTCTGATTAGTTGAAGCTTCACAAACTGAAAGCAGTTTTAGGCGAATCCATTTTCTTCAAAGACAAGGAAGAATTCCGCACATTTTTCATGCATGCAACGTACGCGTGTAGCGCAGTGGAGACTGATGAAGTTTCTCATTTTCAGACAATCAAAAAGACAGCAGATGTGTAAAAGTTCGTTTCGTATTATACAGAATGTCTTTAATTCATTTTAATTGGCCATTTTTGACAATTGTTTAGAGAACTGTCGATGTCTCCCCGCAATGTGTCGATATTATGCGAATATCATCTTGGGCTGTACATCCTACTTTTGACCTAAAATCAGAAATTAAATTGATGGATAAATACTGTAGATTGAGTAAGAGCAGTTTTTTGGATATGATAGTTCATACCAAAGCCGAAAAATGCAACCGTGAGAGTCCTAAAACTGTTTTTAACTGTAGATATCACCCGACATTTTCCACGCATGATCTGAATAGACCCTATAATTCCTATAGGAATACATTCAATTCTTGTAAAGGCAATTTTTTATGAGACAATAAGCAATAATGATAAACTGCTACATATTTAGCAAGCATCTTGTTGAAAAATGCTGTTTGACATCTGTGGACAGTGGTGTCGATAGTACCTGACATATCTGCATCGATTCCATGTGACAATCTAACTTAAAACAACAAAGAAACTTGTCTGAGTCATTGTTATTCAGTGAAACTGCATCCTCCTATGCTTTGGAATAACCAAGCACTTAGCTGCCAGATGGCGCGTGAAGAAGCTGACTGAGTTACATTGACCGGGCAATACATTGCAGAATTCGACGACTCACTTCACGCTTCGATATATATCAGGATGAGGCAATTAGAAGCGGTCCACCCAGCTACTGTTGTACCTTTGAGAGCTAACTTGTTGGTGCAATTTACTGCACACATGGATGAGGAGTATTATTTTGGAAAAGTGACTGAACTGTCGCTATTACCTGACTTTACCATATGTTAATTCAAATAGGAATGTAAGCTTGAGGTCAGACGACTGTTTGGAAACAGACATCTGACGCTTTAAAATGACTGGTGAATCGTCTAAACTGTCCCACTTAGTTTTGAAATGTGATGAGATTCATTCCTATCACAATTGTTAATGAGGTCATTTGATAGTTTAAAGTGACAATTTTGTTTTCAATCTTGTATTCAGATTACTAGATAATTCGAATAATGATTCCATGTAAAGAATAAGATTCCAATAAATAGAAAAAGGCTGTTGTTTTTTATAGTTGAAAGAAGGTATTCATTTATTTGTTATTCTGACTATTTTGTATAAAAGTGGTGAAATTGTCTCCCTGTTTACATCACAACATCCCTAGCGAATCAATATCAATCTCTAGACAGGTGAGTTAGTTGCTATACCAAGAGTTATCTTTGAGCAATCCAAGCTTGTATTCATTCATTGACACGTTACTGCAAGGTAGGTTGCGGCAACATCTTTTATCTGGCCAGCTTGCCTGGAGCTTAACAGCATGTAGCCTCTCCCAAAAATCCTTAACTACTGTCAAAAGTGATAAATGATCGTTCAAATTTAAAAATATTTCTCAGATGGCATACATGACTAAAATTTTGTTGTTTTCCGTGTAGGCCCTACTACTCTATGCCTCCCTTATCAGAATGTTCATTGGGTTAACCCTTTCACTTCCGTATGCGATTAACAGTCGAAAATATGAGTTCAGGGCCGTAGATAGCAAAGGTCGAATAAGGTTTTGTGTGCAGCAGGGTTGGAAGCGGTCGGACACCGGGTCGGTGGCCGGCATCATCAAAACCGGCTGATTCCAACCTTCGCGTGTAGTTACTCGGTCTAAGTCGCGTGCTAAAGCTGGGCAATGACTAACACGATCTCGCTCTTCAGCTCAGCAGGAGCAGGGTAGCTTTTGACTGCTCTGCCTAGCGCTGTCTCAATTGATCCGACTTTGTTTATATCAGCTGTGTACATGTTAAAGCTACAAGCGCGATTATGTCTGCAGAGACTGTCGAGATGGTCGTTGCACATGCTTACCTATGCTGTATTGTGTTTCCGAATGCTTCACTCGTTATCATGCATCTCTGAAATATAAAGGACATTTACGAGCCTATTGCATGAAACATTTTTACCCCTGTAATGAAAAATAGAGGAATATATAAAAACGCTGCATGTATATCACATGCACCTTTTACGTGTATGGACACAGGGGTGACAGCTAGCTCAAATCTGATATCGGATTTGAATTCAGTATTCTAA
This sequence comes from Prostheceraeus crozeri, assembly GCA_907163375.1. Lineage (NCBI taxonomy): Eukaryota > Metazoa > Platyhelminthes > Polycladida > Euryleptidae > Prostheceraeus > Prostheceraeus crozeri. The sequence continues at coordinate 52,683 of CAJQUW010012121.1, read as the reverse complement.
CTTTACCCTTACTCTATTTTTCACAGTCTTATCTTTTTCAACGTTCTAAATATGTTTTATAAGTTTAGGCCAATATGATTTTCTCTAAATAAACCTGGCGCTGGGTGAAAGTCGAATTTTACTAACTTATTTTCCATCTCAAGCATAGCCTATTACTCACTATCATGATTCCCATTTAATGTAAAACTTACAAAACTTTTGTCAAACTTCAAAACTTCTTTTTATAATGTTTTTAGAATTACCGCATAATGGTTGATAAATTACACTGAATCAGATATAGTATATTGGGAAGTATGAGAAAAGGGTCACGGCGTTTTGAGACATGTCTCACCCATTGTCAAGCGAACTCAAAATGTACAGAACGCAGAACTATACAGCAAGTATCGACCATAAACGCTATGAACGTGTCTGCTTGCGTGTGGCAAGCACATCATGTTGGCAAAGCCATAGAAATAGAAAGCAATAAAATCTCTACACCTTTTCCATGTCTATTTCAGATATTTCCAAATCGATTTCAGATTTCTCCAATTAAATTTGTGATATCTTCATAGTTGAGATTGTTGATATTCAATTGGAGAAATCTGAAATCGATTTGGAAATGTCTGAAATAGAAAGCAATAAAATCTCTAGAACGGAAATATAGCCTCTTGAAATGCGCAGTAACGGCAGAAAAATCGCACGCATCTTCATTATGAAACACCTGTCAATCACATGATTGGATCAGAAGCAGTCGCATGTATGTAATTCTAAGATTTTCATTGGTGATTCATGACCCCAACTTACATGTACTTCCCCCGACTTTTAGTCAGTTTTCATTCTAGTCAACTTCAGATAGAGCTGATCACAAAAATGGACCATATTACGCTGAAATTCAATCGATTCTGAAGCATTTCAATCTTGTCTCACAACAGCGCCATGCATCATACGAGAACTTGCATTCTTCGCATTTAAAAGGGGCTTTGATAGACGTATCCGTTATTTATTAATTGTATTTGCTGAGCAGTGCTAAAATTTAAGAATGAAATAGCCAAAATTAAATCAAAACATGAAGATTCGTTTTTTCCGCTTTTTCATGAAAAATCGGGATTTTCCGCTTACAAATTTATGCTCAAAAGGGTCTTTCTTAAATCAAGTTACTTTAATGAGTTTGAATTTATTATAGGGGGGGGGGGTCGGACACTCGGAGTGTACCCCAGTCAATTTGCAATGCAAGTGACGCAAAATGCTGTGATGTCAGCAGAATATGTGCTAAGACTGAGTATGGTGCCTTTCACCAGAATAGACCGGCAATTGCAACCAATGTAAGCTTGCTTAAGTCTATTTACAGTACCTGCAATCCTAAAAACAAATTTCCTTTTAATTCATTGATGTAGGCCTTTTTTGGACAGTCGATTTTTGTCTGAAGATGAATGCAATCGAATAAGTTCTATTCGACCTTGGCTGGTATTCATAGTCATGTCCTTGCTAAGTCGGCGACTTAAGAAAGTCGTTGTCCATGTTAAGTCACGACCTCAAAACTTCATTCATAGTGCTTGACTTTGCTTAGTCGGCGACTTAGTCATGACTTTGGAAATCATTAACTTCATAGTCCAATTGCTATGTTGTGCACGACATGCAGATGCAGCCGTGGGATTCCTACAGTCTAAAAATAACTTCGAATCAGAACAATGAAAATAATACTTAGGGGTAGCACAAGTAAATCAGAATCGGAAGAACATTTAAGTATGAGTGATCGCAAGCGCAAGTCACCCTTCTCGAAGGCTGAGGAAGCAATTATCCGAGATGGATACATCGAGTTTAAAGAAGTAATAGAAGCCCCTATGTCAGCGCAGGTAACGAAAAAACGAAAGGATGAGGTGCGGCAAACATGAAATAGCGGTCATGAAGCCAACCGAAACTAACTGAACATTTTGCATAGTTGTCGCAACATATCGGATAATTTACCTATTTTCTTCGCATGCGATGGCATTCGCGTACGAAAAGAATAGAACAGTTGCTGGTAGCCAGAAGATATCCCGCTTTTTTTCTGAATAAATTTCTAGTCAGAAATCGAAACAGTTTGTTCATTACAGTGGCGGCTCGTGACATTTGGTCCAGGTGGGGCATAAGCATGAAATTTTTACATAATCAAAAATCTAGTCTAAAAGGATCTTATTTTGTAAATGAAAAGCAAAGAATATGTTAGCAACATGCTATACATGTGTAAGTCTATGTCACTGCATTTAGTTACACGGTTGAAGCAACATTTTGTCTATTCATGGACTGATCGCTGGTGCTAACCTCACATCACCTCACTCAGTAAAAAGGGAATCACAATGCATTGTCTTTGCATTGACGGTTAACCAATCAGAAGCGTTAGGGCTCCCTCTCGAGTGCCCATTCTGTGACGCATTCATCGCGTGTTAATTCTGTCTATTCGCTCAGATCGTGAAATGAACCACTCTCACGTCATCTCAATCTCGATGCTTGGGCGCCCATCAGTCTTGAAAGCAATTGATGAATTCTGCTAGCGTCACTGTCGCGCAAATGGAATAGATGTACATGAAGTATAGTTGAAATTTATGATCAAGAAATGGAGTCTACTACTGATGTTGCTGGTTATTTAAGTTAGACTACATTTCAATAGGTGGGGCAGTGCCCCACCTGCCCAAATGGACGAGCCGCCACTGGTTCATTATCAATGTGTAAGCGACATTGTTCATGTTTGGACGAGAGAAGCCGTTGCTGCCTCTGCCAACAATGAAAACCAGCTTCGTAAAAAAGAAAAAAAGCTTCGTAAAAAAAAGCGATCAAAAATAGTCTATTTTATTAAGGATACTAAAATAATAGTAGATAGTCTGAACAAAGTGGTGTGCAGCCTAGCTAGTCACCTTTTGTTCTAAGAGACATGATCAGCATCGATGGCCATGCGTGATGCTTTTGAATGTTGATGAGTACATGCAAATTGGTTTCTGCTTCTTTGAAACGCGTAGTAGGCCTACAGATCGCATGTAGATGAGAAGTTATTTGTCTATGAATCCAAGAAGGAACTTGGCTATGAGCGTGTTTACGATTTCATCACAAAAGTCCATTTTTAACAGGGAAATCTTCAGTATTCTGCAAGAATTGTTGTTGTTCATATCCGTTCGAGTTACAATTGAATTGAGCACAATATCATCGCTATCTCAGTGGTTTTTACAGAAAATGATGTACTGTGAAGGCTTTTCAGTCCTCTTGCACATGCACTCAACAATCAGCAAATTTCTTGATATGCAACTCTGCATGCAAAACTAGAATGCGTGAATTCAGTGATATGTTGCATCACTGCAGTGTCCTTAGATTTTAGAAATAAATACTATTTTTAATCGCAAATGTATCCATCAGGCTCTAACATTTGCTATCATGATATTTCAACAATGTCACAATTCATTCCATTTCAGCTGCAAATTTGCTGCACGGTGTCATGCACATGATCAATTTGCTAGTATACTGCAAGTATCATCAGTGCAAGCTTATAATTTACACTTTCTTAGTATTTGCATTCATATTTATTGATGACAAAATTCGCCATCAGACTTGCGAATGAGACATTCGAAATATCGCCCAAATCAAAATCTCATTTGTAAACCTTGTCTTACTTTTTATTTATCTTAACCCTTACTTTACCATGGGGTGTCTACACACCCCAAGACGTCGCATTTTTTGTGTATTTCTTCAACTGGATAAAGTCCGATGATGCCCTCCCAGTTTATCCTTGAGGTGAATATCACTAAAAAGTTAGAGCAATAAACTTTTTGAAGTATGAAGTCATTTCGCGGTGAAAATGTTTTTGAAAAAATGTAGCGTTGTTTACCATGGGGTGTATCACACCCCAAATATATTTTTGGTAACGAACAACAATGGAGGTTTATGATTGTTTTCTGAATGATCCTAAAAAAACAATTGGTGTATTCAATTTTCTACAGTCAACAACGGGGACATTTTATGATAGCGTGTTCAGCACACACGGTCGTTTGACAAAAAACACATCCTTTTTTAGATTTTCTGTCACGTTCTCTTGGACAATGATTGTATCGCCTTTATTTCAGTACCGGTTGGATGATAGTCCTCATTGGCAACCTTGCCGGCTCAAGTGCGTTGCCCTCTCTGCAACCAATAAGAGACTTTGAAAATTGAAGTAGAAAGCGTTTTCGAACTTGTCCACTTCTTTGTTCATATTCTGGATGCATGTATAGGAACAAAACCAGTGCGTTGTACTAGCAGATGTTTAGCAAATTCATGAACAAAGTCAGAGAGAGGCCAACGATTGCTTTTTCGAATGCAATTATATTTTCGCACCAGTTGGTCTAGTGTGTCCACACCGCACTTTCCTTTATTGTAATCAAGAATGATTTGAGGTTCTCTTGACTCAATCACTTGAAATGTCGATGTCGTGATGGTTGGTTGACAGAAGAATGACTGCTTTATTTTTCTTCGGGACGTAGGAAACAATTGTTGCTTTGTCTTATAATCCGAATACACTGGTAAATTATTGCCTACTTGAATCAGGCATAATTTCCGAAGGTAATTCGGTTTTATTACGACGAATGGTGCCCGTCATATTCATTTGACGTCCAAGAAGATTTCTTGCAAGCTGCAAGCTTGTAAAAAAATTGTCCATATAGATGTGACGGCCAGATCCTGTGTAGAAATCGGTCAATTGAAGTACAACACGCTGACCTTGACCTCTTTCCGGAACATCACCAACTCTTCCTATGTAAGGCTGTATATTGAGACAGTAATAGATTTTTGAATCACATAAAGCTCATAACTTTATTCCATAGCGGCCTGGCTTTGAAGGGATGAACATTTTTAAAGGACAGCGCCCTCGGAAACTGACAGGCTGTACGTCTACAGTCAATTCAGATCCAGGTGAATAGTTAGCTCGAAATTTAGTCACAATTTCTTCGAAAATACGGCGCAAAGGTGCAAATTTGTTTGAGAATTTCTTTCACTCCGGCAATCAAATCGAAGATAACGTAAAAGTTGAGTGAATCGATTTCTGGTCATAGAATCATTGAATATTGGCCTTCCCTCGGCCGCAATCCAGAGGTCAGCCAGGCGTTTTTTGTTCTCATGCAAAGCGCCAGCAAGAAGCAACAGACGGAAAAAAGTATATATAGTTCTTCTACATTTGTTTCTTTCCAAGTATGTGTATGCCCGCTAGCTTCTTTATTGGTGCATTTAGCTATCTTTTGAACAAGACTGGGAGAAATGAATAATTTGAAGGGTTCCTCAGGTGATGAACCACAGTGTCTTTGAGCATGATTAGTAGGACCACTTTTATTTCGAATGATATTATGAATTCTTGCCCTTCCTCCTTGTTGTAGTGGTTTGCGGTACCACTTCTCAGAGCCACTGCGAGATTTCATCGTATTGTAATCTTCATGGATTTCAGCCACCATGGATTCAATTATCCTATCAGTGTCGTCTACACTATCTTCGTCAAAATGATCAGATACTGTTGTTGTTGGGTTATCAATGACTATGTCATCAACATCACTATCCAGAGTTTCGTTGCCTTCGTAGTCGTCATCTGATCAGATCTGCTGTAACAGTCTTTCTAATGCTTCTTCAAATCCGTAACTTTTCTCTCCAGTACTTGATGTGTAGTAATTTTAATCAAATGTACAGGAGAAATGAAAACTGCAGACAAGTTAGATATAGACAATAAATTGCTACGACTCTGTGATAAGATTCCATGGCATAGTGGTTAGAGCTACAGACCATGAAGTAGCATGACACAGGGTCGAGTTCTGAGTCGACCTACCTTTTTCCCTTATATTATTTCTAATCTAAAATCATATTTTCTCAATTACAAATGTAAGAGTCAGGTATGTGTATAGTCAGGATGCGTCTGTTTACCCTTCGAAAGATTAAAATTTCAGGATTAGAAAGATCTGCCGTTACATCAGTCGATTATCCTACACATAGTCAGTTAGTTTTTCAAGATAAATTAGAGTTTCCTGATACTTCGTACAGTAAATGCCATTATAGTCAGAATCCAATAAATTCATATTCACTTTTTCTTGACATATCCATCGCTATAAACAGACAAACTTTTCACAAATCGTTTTAGAAAGAGAACGTATGCAGGTGATATAATGCCAGTCAGCAGGTGAAGGATTTTCCGAAACGGTGATTAAATTTAAGTCAATCAAAACAAAAACTTGCGAAACTGACTGCTTTATTCGTGCTTCTAGCACTATTCAACAGTGTTCGAAAATCTTTTAGTATGAAAATATTGCTAAGATTGATTAAAAGCATTTAAACAACAACCGATTGTGAATTGGGGTGGATTGCACCCCATGGTAAACCATGTTACTTTTTTTCTTGGTAAAGTATGGGTTAATACATCTATGTGCATGTAGACAAAGGGAATAGATAAAATGCTCATTTAAACCCAAAGTAGATGGGTGCATCTCTGAAGACCGATGACCCTATATCAAAATGGATGACCGACGAACCGTTAAGCAGCCGCAGCCAGAATGATAATTTTTGGCAGTAGCCGCTGCTGCCATTTGACGAAATGCGACGTTACTCATGATAAGTATTTTTATCGTTAAGCAAGTCAACCTCCGAAAATTTTGCATGGCTTCAACATAGGATGAGTAGGCCTATATAGCAGGCCTATTACTATTATATATATATTATATATATAATAAATACGGTTCACCATTGACCTGAATTATTTTAAAGAAAAAGAACACGAGGTCAATAAAAACATACAGTGGAAAGCTTTCGACAAACGTCTTTTTCAATCCAAAAGTAACAACAAATCTAAACCAAGCAAAAAGGAAAGAAGGAAACTAATCTAAGTCATCATATCTAAACTTTTAACGCTGATACAAAAACAGACACTATGTAAAAATGGACAAGATGTCCAAAGAATGTTGTTATTATAATAACAACATTGATAATTATCAATTGTACATAACATTAATATCTTGAGATTCTTTGAGACTCTTTGAGGGTCTTTGAGATTGATGAAATATCTCTCGCAGACTTTACGCTCATAGATATTGGCAAAAAACTTCTGTAAAATTTCTATTTTGATGTCACAAGCTGATGGATTTAATTGATGTTCACATGAAAATGCTGGTGTACAAGACTTATTTTACTATTTAGATGTTCTAGAATTCGCTTCCTCATAGTGCACTGAGTTTCACCAATATAAGTCTGCTGACATTTGTTGCAAGTGATTTTATATACAACATTTTTCAAAAAACATAAATTGCTGCTATTACATAAACAAGACTTATTGCATGGAATACTTTCTTTCTTCTTGATTTGGCGAATTAATGATGGTGGAGTTACAAACACAGGTTTCACTTTCAAAATTGAAATTTTATTTTATTCAGAGCGAATTTGTCTTGCTTGATTTTCATTGATAAAAGGAATACGAACATAAGCTTGCTTTTCTTGGTTAGTACGCGTACGAGTATGAAATAATGGAACAGAAGTTGTTATATACTTGTTGACTAAACATTTGGGATATCCATTAGAAATATGACAATGTCTGACAAAAGATATACCCTTTTCAATCAATGCAGGGGTGGTACAATTTCGATGAACTCGTAAACATTCATTTTTCATCAATTTAGTCTTTCTAATTAAAGGTACGAAGCTATCCCATGGTAACAGATGACCAGTGTGGGTGGATTTAGAATATAACGTACTTAAACACGAATTATTCGCGAAAGAAACTTTTATGTCCAAACATGAAATACTAGCATTTTCGGGGTACTCAACAGTATACTGAAGAGAATTATTTATACTATTCAACTCAGGAAGTATATTATCCAAGGGAAATAACAAAAATGCCATCAATTTATCTTTTCCAGAAAATAAAACGTGATGGATCAACAGATAGAATTTGCCTCTCTACATGAAACATATAAACAATCGCTAAAATAGGGGACAATAGTTATTTCTCATAGCTAATCCTGAATTTTGTTTATAGAACCGACCCTTAAAGAAAATTTTCCCATCAAAAGATTCAGCTTTTACGGAGATTGTGGTCTAAAAGATACTTGATGAATTTTTAGGAAGTCACATTTTTGCAAATTATTCTTTTGTTTATATTCTAGCGACTTGGAACCTATATATAAGTAGCTTGCAACTTTTTAGTAATGGAATGAACATTTCCTAATAGGTGCCTTAATTAAGCGGCCGGAAATTAGGCTAATTATAAAGGAAGTTTCATGAACCGCATTATCATTAGTGATGTGCGGTTATAACTGTGGTTACTGTTAACCGTGGTTAACCGCTGTAACCGCGGGTAATGGCCGGTTACGGTTAAAAGCACCACAGTTACGGTCGATTACGGTTAAAGTTCTCACGGTTACGTTCGGTTGCGGTTAACGGGCTCAGTGATCACGGCTAATCACGATTAAATTTTTGCGAATGGCCACACAAAATTCTTGTGAACGCACATTTAGTGCAACTGGATCCACCATTAGTAACCGACGTAATCGATTAAACTCGCAACACCTTAATGAACTTATGGTCATACGATCGCACCGAAAATGAGGAAGCAAGTACATGAGCCTTGGAATATATTTTGTTCTTATTTGTTTTACTTTTGGGATCATAAATGAGTGATCATTGAATTCTTCCTTTCAGTTAAACAATAAATAGGCTACAAGATATAAGCGAAATCAGAAGGATGTCATGATCATAATGCAATTATGAGAATGAATTTTTGGGTAGTTACGTTAGGTTTATGTATTGATTTCATGTAGAATTAGCAATTCTGTTGGATGCTGCCCAAAGAGGTAGACGGATATAACATGACACATTACATAATTGGCTACATGTTCTAGTCTTAGCAATTGCAATGTTACAATATCAGCGTTAACATTTGATAACAATTCAAAACTTAACCACGAGGATTCATAATTCGTATTCAGGCGACTTTAATGTGATGTAGGTTTAGACTACACACTAAGATTAAGACGATAAGCCAAACATTTCTTGTAATCACATGTAGGGCTCTGGTGTGGGACATCCTGTGCAGTAGAGCACAGTATATTACGGCAAATTATCAGTAAGCTTATCGTGATTGAAGTGTTTCTCTAAAGAAAGAAAGAATGTCCTAATAATTTATTGTACCATAGGTCAATAGAACCGGTGTCTGTACGTCTATGATTCTAATTTGCAGCCTATGTAAAGCCACTGTATTTGACTACATGTGTACACGCTCTAAACCAGCACCTCCTAAATCACACACTGAAGCGAGACACTATTCGTAACTAATAAAAAAATCCTAAAGCAAAGCGTTTTAGGAGGCTAGCGCACTAGTGTTATTGTTCTCTTTAGTATGTCAGCATTCTATTTCACGCAACCTCCTAAAATTCTAGTGTGTCGCGCTTTAGGATGCAGATTTCTTCGATTTTAGGAGGTGACAGTTTACAGTGATGAAATATATGATAAGCTGCTTTAGCTATGAATTTTACAAGAATGAAGCTTTGTATGATAATAGCAAAGTAAGGTAAGCCAAACTGGCCCAAGTATATTAGGCTGCTGTCAGTATTTTTTGTCGATAAGCGAAGCATAGCCTATCATGAAGACTATTATATAAGTTGCGGTTTATTACGATGACCAGTAATATAACTGATTTAGGGTATTGACTCAACGAGCCTTTACGTTCATACGATCAACAGTTGGATATATGTTTTTGCGGTTATCGGTCGGTTACGGTTAAAAAATCCAATGGTTACGGTTGGTTGCGGTTAAAAATCCCATGGTTACGCTTGGTTACGGTTACGGAAGTTTTCTGTACGGTCGGTTACGGTTAAGAAATTTGTCTAACCGCACAACACTAATTATCATGCAAGTCTCGATGGAAAAGGTGAGATCTAATTGCGCATCTTAGCTAAAATTTCAAATTTTAAATTCAATTTTCATCGGCATGAGCTTGATCATTCTCCAATTCAAGGTTTCATTTCTTGAATCTGAATTGTAATGTGAATCCATTTACATCTGTTCCAAGTCAATTATGATCATGGGCATTGATTGTAATATTTTGCTCTTTTAGTGGCAGGTAGTTTGTGATATGATCAAGCTTAGAAAATACTCTTATTTCTACGGCTGAACATCGAAGAAACAGCAACCCTCGAATTGTTAATTTAGCAAACATTGCCTCTCCAAGGTTGCCATCACACGGAGCATTTGCAAAATACAATCATTCCTTCTGCATTGCTATCATGATCAGTCAATTCTGTGGTAATATCTCCAAATCTGCAAAAATTCGCATATCTCACATTTGTTATTGGGTCTCAACTCGAGTTCATCTAATAAAATCGAAACTGCATACATATTGGGAATTTAACTAATACTGAGTTGCTACTCCACCTGTCATGCTTACTCTATGGACAGTGAGAAGCCGCAAGCTTTTGATAGGTTTATTAGCAGCAAACATGCTTCAGTAGGCAAGCTACCATCATCAGTGACAACGGCCAATAAACAAGGATGCAATATATACAGTGCGAATGAGACAAGAAAAATCAATATAGGAAAAGCGGCTGTGATTGGCTGCGGTTATTCATTAGGTACTGTGAATGAAGGAATGACTTTAAATACAATGATTCAGCAATTTTCGTGCATGGAGTGCGAATGAGAATTTTAAAATTATCTTGAATAACCGCAGCCAATCACAGCCGCTTTTCCTATACTGATTTTTCTTGTCTAATTCGCACTGCATATATTGCATCCTTGTTTACTGACCGTTGTCACTGATGATGGTAGCTTGCCTACTGAAACATGTTTGCTGCTAATAAACTTACTCTAAGGGTTTCAACATGGTAAATCGTTGATTCTTTTACTGCGTATGTTCAAATATCAACAAGTTCTCCGCAGCAGCTCTCTAAAAGTCATTCATTAGTCATTCTTTCATCGATCCTTTTTCGTTTCAGGATGTCATCAAAGATCGCAGTCATTTTCTTGGTTGTATGTGTGTCCGTCATCGGAGCCTCCTGGATATGTGATCAGTATCAAGGGTATGATGATGATGATGTGTTACTCGAAAATACTTTGAATTCTGCCATTTCCAAGCGCGCATGGAAGGAGAGATATGGTACAGGACGGAGAGGAAAACGCTCCCACTTTCAACGACTGTTATAAAGCTAAAATGACTGTAACTGGTATTAGAGACTTATTCGAGTATTAACGAAGTTTTTCTGTTCACAGACTTTCGGATATTTTCAGAAGTCGTCGATTCAGATACCAACGGAATACCAAGCGTAAAGTGCAATATGTATGAAATAGAGTACTTATTACGAATATTTAAGAGGACTTTATTTTCTTCAAGTATGAGAAAAAAGTGCTCTCTCTCAATCTGATTTAAAGCATGTTTGCCATTTTAAAGCAGTGCTATATTTTCTCTTGGAAAATGAAGCATCGGCAAGGAAAATAAAGTTCAGTTTACCATAGATATATCCTCATTTTGTCTCAAATTATCCTAAATATATGACAAATATCTGTGATTTACGGCAACTCTTATTTCAGAGTCCTAGGTATATTTCGTGCTTGCACCACCAATTTCTATGATAAATTAAATAATTCTGGTTAGAAAAAAAGCACTCCCTTGAAAGATGGAGTCTCATAATGGGAATGAACATGCGTTAAGGATAAAATACTACATGACATCCATAGCCATCGAATCCCAGGGCGGGGTTTAAGTAGTGCTACATAGCCTTTAGATGGAAACGCAATAACCTGCTTTAATTTATCTGGCTTCACAGATTTGGTAGGCTTGCATAGTACATGTATTATTGAAATAAAGATACAATGACAATTTAAATGGTGTCTATAACTGCAAAAAGATTAAAATAGCACAATTGTGTAAATAATTTGAATGATTTGTAAATAATTAGACCGATTCACGTCTTCACACCATAGCATTCTATCAAGGTTGGAGGACATAAATCAGAAATTTCCAATTTATGTCCGCCAATTTCGATGCATTTTCAATGGAGCTACAACTTCCCATTTGTGTCCTCCGTTTTAATATACACTAATCCCAAAAATGTCTGTCACTTTTTGAATTGCTTTCTAATGTTAATAGGTGACATCGTTATAAAATTGCCAATTTGAATATATTCATGAAAACATTGAACACTCTATATGGCATGAAAAAGTTAGTCATTGAATTGAAATATATTTCTATGAATGCTATAAGATGCACAAGTATCAGAAAGCTTTGATTTTGAATCTAATTGTACCCAAGCATGCTTGCACGATCAAATAATGACGACAGTACAAATGAGAAATAAAATTGAAAGAGAAAAATGATGGGAAAGAAAAGATAGCTTATGGTAAAGGCTTTTGGCTTTTCAGTAATGAGGATGTCAATATCAGAATTTGTTTAACATCTCACTTTTAGCAAACGAATAATTTTAGGGTAGAGAGAACGAGACTCAAAGTGAGACTTAGTGAATATAAAATGCTTTACTGATAGTAAAGAAATCCAACGCACGCAGCAACCGCCCACTGCTTAGGCTCTATCTTCCGAATAGCAAAACTTCATCCACAGTAGAGTTACTAAAGATATGAAATGAGCGATTGTCTTCTGCAGCGGTCTACAACAGTCTGCGTGAAATGAGCGATTGTCTTCTGCAGCGGTCTACAACAGTCTGCGCAATGTTAGGCCGGTATGAGGAAACGGAGACCATTCGTAGCGAGAACAAGAGAAAGATTGGTTGGAAAAAATTGCGAGTGGAGAGAAATTTGGAGGAAGGTGCCATTTGCGAACGAGAGCACATTTCGGAGATTAAGGAATGACGGATTCAAGTCCATTCAATTCGGCGGATTCAAGTCCATAAGAACGCATGAGCGAATGAAAGCTGAGAACTTCAGATAGGGCATACAAAGTATAGGAAGCTAGTTCAATAGATGCTCTGGGAACGATCTGACTTTATGATCTTACTGAGCTACAAATTCTGAAATCTTTCGTAAAATTAGAAAAACGTGAATACTTACGTTAATACCCAGAGTATTTTTTCTATGCATCGTCAGCAGACCGTCGGATTCCATCTTTCATGAAACACAGCTCATCATTGGCTGATCAATCTCATCATGCTAGAAGTAATTGAAAGATAATAACGGCCATCAAGATTACCAGATCTTAATCCTATCGAACAAGTGTGATATAATCTGGCGGAGAGGAAAGTATCAAGAAGAGGTGGAAGTAATTGTTTTAAGGACTTGACAATCCATGATAGGTCGAAGACTGAACGAGCATTCCTCAGAGCGCAGTTGATACCAATAAATATTTATACTTCAAAGAATCAGAAGTATGATCAATTCATCAGGAGGTCTCTTTCGATAATGCAGCAGCATTTTATAATCCTTTGAAAATATCAACATTTATCCTGATGTTAATTGCTCTTCTTAACTTACGCAATAGAAACATTTATTACAGTGGTAAGAGGTTTTGCTTGGTTATATAAAAAGAAGACACACATTTTTGGGATTATAGTGGGGGGTGATAACTCTAAAACCATGCAAAGTGAGGGTAGAGGGCCACATTTTTGACTGTATCTTAATTTTCATCCTGTGAACAATTCCTGATATGTATCTCTTTCTGAATTTCTGCATTTACTTCTCCCTGAAATACATTACACCAATGGGATTTCGCACGGACTTTAATGACTAAAAATAATTCTAGTGTATAAATGCGGAAGCAAGAGTGGATGTTTCGTCATAGTTACGCAGTACACAAGTATTTCAAAATTTACCAGCTGAAAATAGTAATGGCAAAAATCTATGGCATGGCATGGCATATGACATCGGCTGAACCGGCACAAGTTTGGTCTCCTGGCTATTACACCGGCTGATCCATTACAATATTCTTCTATCTATATTATCACGCATCGTATTTCTCAGCTATATCAGATAAAAGAATCACTCCATATAACAAGAAAAAGGTCTTTGTATCAGAAAGTGACTAGGCTCGCCTCTTTGTGTTTCATCGCCTTACATAGTTTTGCTTCACTTTCTAATTTTTTGAGAAATTTAGTGGTTTCTGAAAAGAACTAAATAGATTTCTAGGCGACAAACGACTAATATAACAAAATCTCAATTTTCAAGTGCTTTATTTGCTGTTGATAATTTTTTTTTTTTGAGGCAATCAGCATTACCTGGGGCCCGTTTCATCAAATAAATTAGTGCTCTATCTCAGTATGGAAAATGTTTTGCGTTTCATAAAATAAATTTAAAGCAGTGGTATAAATCAGTGATTTAAACAGTCGAAATTCGTAGCGCTTCACAAAACCACTTATTAAGCAGTGATTTATACATGTCCCACACTGCTTAATATATGGTTTTGTGAAACGCTGTTAATTTCGACTGCCTAATCAGTATTATTAAGCAGTTTGCAGAGGAATTGCGTTTCACAAAGAAGTATCAGCAGTGGTCGAAATTTGAAAATATGGAAATTCACTGATAGAAATGTGAAAATTTTTATCACAAGATGTGAATGATCGTCGAGAAAGTTATGAAAACTTAAAATATCGGAGAAATTACTGCAAATATAACTTGAAAATAGAAAAATGGCTTTTGATTTTCAATTATATTGTCAGTAGTAAACTATTTGTGAGAAGGGCATATTTGCAAGCTATCTTCTGCAAATTTCTTCCTTTGAAGTGGCAATGCTGTGACGAAGAAACGTCCGGTAACAACAAAATTATAGTGGGTTGATTTGAGGGTTTCAATTTCTTTCGCGTAATGAGGTATGGAAGAATTTCGTCATTCAAAGTCATGTCATGAAATCATTTCAATATTAGAAGACCTTGAGATATTGACTTTTACATACATTGACAACAGCTAGCAAAATAGATTCTCAAATACTCTCTTAATTTGTAGTCCCACAATTGACAGCCGGAAACATTTTCGACTCATAATTTTTTTACCACCTAAACAAATGCAGCCATCCGTGAGACTAAAACAAAACGAATCTCATGCGCTTTCTTTCATAAAACGAAATACAGCCTAACAAAAAGCCCCGATCATCCCATCAAGTTTAATAGAAAGTCATAGAAAACCCTGTCCTACAGGGTATTAAACCTCCAATTTTTAAAAACACAGCTACCCACAACTTCCCTTCCTCACTGCAGAAAATTAAGTAGAATTACAAACATGCTCGACAGCACCGTACTCAGCATCAATCCTAATTTTATCAAATTCTGCTCCGCACTGTCCTATAGAGCCTACACAAGATGACCGACATGAATGTTGAATTTCAAACTCTCAGTCAAAAAGTAACAACTCTCATTCTACATTGCCGAAAATTCTGTAGAGCTACAGCAATGCTCCACGGTACCTCCATCACTTTCACATTAAGTTTCATCAAAATCCAAACAGTGCCCTGTCCTACAGAGAATTTATAAGCTAAAAATAACAGCATACGCAACTGATTTTCAAATTTTCAAAAACACAGCTAATCACAACTACTGTTCCTCGTTGCAGACAGTTGCGTAGAGCTACACCAACGTTCTATGGCATCTCACTCACATTTGAGTCAACTTTCATCACAATCCATGCAGTGCTTTGTCCTACAGGGCCTACACAAGATGACCACTTTAATCGAATTTCAAATTTTCACTTCATTCAATTTCATTTTCAAATTCATTAGTCACAACTCACATTCTTCATTGCCGAAAATTCTGTAGAGCTGCACCAACGTTCTATGGCATCTCACTCATATTTACATCATGTTTCGTTGAATTCCATGTAATATTCTGTCCGTCAGATCCTTCGCAAGTTTGAAAGTATGGCCTACTGATTGAAAATCTGCCTTTTTAGACACACTGCCTGCCACAGCTCCTTCGCATCTTTGCGGACTTTTTCTGCTGCATGATATGCATTCTGTAGTGAGGTCAGATACGACCACCCGTTTTTGTTAAATGGGACCCACTACGTAGGGGACCGGAAGTATAATTTTTTTATACTTCCTCCTTTACGTAGTGGGTCCCATTTAATTTCCCATTGTATTTCCGAAATTTCAAATTGTTGAAAATAATCAAAATGAGTTTTGGTCTTGTGCTGTAATTCTACCAAAAAGGAGCACCAACATGGCACCGGAACCTATAAAAAATGACATCAGGAAAAGAGCAAAAATGTTTGGAAGATGCCAAGAGGACTTCATTCAGAATAGTGCTCCCTGAAAACTAGGTTTTTTACATAGTTGTACAATCTTTCATAGTACATTTTCCCAAAGCCACCTTCTAAAACCGTACTCTCCAAAAATGAGTTTCATACCGTGTTATACACGAGCTTGCACAGTAGAGTTAGCAAAAAAGTATTTCAATACGTTTGTTTAAATAATACACTATCAATTGAGTTTTCAGCATGCCTCATCGTTGACAAAAAAAAATACACAACACCTTTAAAACGTCAAGAAAAACATGAGTGATTCTGGCTCAATTGCAAGCAAAGACTGCCCACACTTTCACATGACGATTCTCAAAACGACATTACAAAAACGGCAACCAACCGGTGACTCTGACAAGAAAAACAATTCATGCAATCATGGAATGTTTTGTGTCAATGTTTGTGTCATGCAATCATCGAACCAATTTTTAAACTTTTACATATTATCTTCGCAACACAGCTTCATGACGTCAGCAAGACATTTGTTACCCTAACTGAATTGCAACCAAAGTCTGTCCACACCTTCTCATGATAATACTCGATAGGGTGCTACAACGCAACAAGCAACGGACAGCAAGGACCTGTGAAACAACCTATGCAATCATCTTAATTTTCCATTATCTCTCGAATTTCACGTCATTTTCTTCGCAACATGATTTCACATTGTCAAGAAAAAACTTGATGATTCTGGCTCAGTTGCAACCAATCTGTCCACACCTTCTTATCACCATTCTCTAAACGACTTTGCAAACCAACATCCAACCGGCGACTCTGACCTGAGAAGCAACTCATGCAATCATCGGAATTTTCCATCATCTCTCGAATTTTTTTCACGTCGTTTTCTTCGCAACATGACTTCACATCGTCAAGAAAAAACTTGATGATTCTGGCTCAGTTGCAACCAATCTGTCCACACCTTCTTATCACCATTCTCTAAACGACTTTGCAAACCAACATCCAACCGGCGACTCTGACCTGAGAAGCAACTCATGCAATCATCGGAATTTTCCATCATCTCTCGAATTTTTTTCACGTCGTTTTCTTCGCAACATGACTTCACATCGTCAAGAAAAAACTTGATGATTCTGGCTCAGTTGCAACCAATCTGTCCACACCTTCTTATCACCATTCTCTAAACGACTTTGCAAACCAACATCCAACCGGCGACTCTGACCTGAGAAGCAACTCATGCAATCATCGGAATTTTCCATCATCTCTCGAATTTTTTTCACGTCATTTTCTTCGCAACATGATTTCACATCGTCAAGAAAAACCTTCTGGCTCAGTTGCAACCAAAGTCTGTCCACACCTTCTCATGATAATACTCCATAGGGTGCAACAACGTAACACGCAGCAGACAGCAATGACCTGTGAAACAACTCATGAAATCCTTGAATGTTTCCAGCAATATGCGAATTGTACATTTTCTTTGCAACACAACTTCACAATGTCGGCAAAACATAAATGATCCTGCTTCACTTGCAACCAAAGTAGGTCCACACCTTCTCATGATCATTCTTAGGAGCACGCCCGTTATCTACATTCATATACCGCAGCCCGACCGATGACGAAAATTGGACGCTCGAAGACACCCGTAGTCTGAATTCATGCACTCACGCACTCTACTCCGGTTCACGCCTCCACGGAACTAACATTCAGAAGAAAAAAATGCGACCCCTTAAGTGAATACATATTCTAGAGGTACTTTACATGTGTAACACGGCTATATGTGTCACTGAAATCACAACCTAGCTTTTCCATAGATATATCGATTTTAAAAAATGTACTACTTGCTACTATTATTAAAAAGTAGTCAATCATAATTTTCTTTGATATTATGAAATATTGACATTTATTAGTTGATTATTGAGCTAATAATGCAAAAAGCATGCTAAAAGTAGATAAACAATACAATTGTGCGTCAATTCATGGACAATCTCTGAAAAAATAGACTAATCATTTCTATAGATAAGATTATAAAGTAGGCTATTGATTCTTTATTTCGTGACTGCTGAAGGTGAGCGTAACGCGTACAGACGCGCGTAAGACTATGAACTAAGCTTTATAAATACCTATTTGTAAATGTATAATCGTCACAGGGTCGATGTTAGATACTGGAAACATTTAGGCCTACTATGTCATTGAGAAAATGATGGCTTTACATTTAACTTATCTTGTAAAAATTAGTAAGTAGTAAAAGTTGATAGGCCAATCAGTCAAGAGTCGTTGAGATAGAATTTATCAGTTTGATATTGTACATGTATGATGAAGTAGCCTAAAACTGATTTAATCAAAAAACTCTGCAACGTATGTATACATGTAGATTTAGTCTACATACAAAATGAAACATTGCAATGCATCTTTCATATCTACGGTATTACACTTGTCGAAAATCAAAGTAACAACAGCATATTACCATGTTCATCACTGAAAATGTTGTACAGTAGATGTCTATGGTTTATTTAGTGACGTTTGAATTGAATTGAATTTCATAGCTCTATGATGTTTTTCATAACGAAAGAATTTGAATTTGTCGATTGATTTAAGAAGTTGCAATCATTATTTTTGAAATCTTGTCATCAACATCATAGCCGCAGCAGCAGGACATAATGTGCGGGCATTGAACCATTCCGAAAATCGAAGGAAAGTGTGTATTGTGTGCATGGACAAGGGCAACTACAATATCACACAGATAGTTGTTGATCAAATACGAGCATATTTCATTGAAAATTACAACCCAAACGACGATTGTTGTCCATCTGCAATTTGTGCAAAGTGCCGATCAGATCTACTCAACCTTTCGACGGGGGCAAAATCTATCGACATCTTACCAGAGGTATTCGACTTCAGCTTGATTCAACCACATGTTCGTGTCCTACGATCCATTCCTCATCCAATTTGTGATTGTCGTATTTGTGAAACGGCTATAGCCAAAGCTAAAACTGTAAATGTTCGTCACAAAGGCCGTCCCCGATCTTCGCTAAATGACACAGGTGATTTTCCGCGGTTTGAGAAATCTGTTGTCAAACTCTGTACTGCAAGTAAAGGAATTATACGCCGTGGAATCTCTCATAAGTGCATTGTATCCACTTTACGCTCGAACATGATTGAATTGTGCAATTCTACTGATAGTCGCACCAAGGAAGTCATTGCTAGTAAGGTTGTCCGAGAAAAATGCGTCCAAATGAACACACGAAATATCTCTTTGAATACTCGTGGGTCTAATGATTTACCAATATCTTTATTGGATAAGTGTGACTTACCGAGTTTTTCTTCCTCTGACATTCTCTACAACTTCAGCTTAGGGCCTCGAACAACACCATGGTGAGAAAAGTAATGCCATTTATTCGAAAAGTCTTGAAGAAAAAGTCATCTGTTGAGGCAAACACTATTGTCCATTTGCGAGCAAGAGACCGGAAACTCATTGACTATTTCTCTTTCTCATACTTGCAGTTTGAGGATGGCTCTCAAATTGTCACCAAGTGTGTGATCTACTGTTGTGATATTGAACAACTTGTACAAGTGGTATGCGACGAAAGAAGTTTTGATATCGATGAAACTTCTATCAAATTTGGAATCGATGGAGGTGGCGGTTTTTTGAAATTTTGCCTCAGTATATTTCAAGATGACACAAACGCAGATGTCAAGTTTTCTGACAAAAGTGTGAAAAAGATCATAATCGTAGCTATTGTTCCTGATGTAAAGGAGACGTATCAGAACATAAAGCAAATACTCGAGCCACTGAATATTGAGAAATTGGAGATTGGATACACATTCGCTGTTGATTTGAAATTGGGAAACATAATTTCCGGAATACAGGCACACGGTTCATCTCATCCCTGTCTTTGGTGTGAATGTCCTAAGTTCGAATTCTCCAGCCGATCTTCTAAAAGACACCCTGTACGCTCTTTGGGTTCAGTTCGAGAAGCTGCTATTCGTTTTATCTCTCAGCGTGAAATTTCAAGAAGGGTTGCAGCTAGAGATTTCAAGAACTGTGTTCACGAGTCTCTAATCAACGGCAATAATTCTGACATTTTTATTAATCACGTGCCTCCCCCAGACCAGCATTTTCTACTTCGTTTGACGAACAAATTGTTCAGTGAGTTGGAAAAATTCTCCTCTAAGTCGAATTCCATTTCTATGGAGTTCTATGAAATAGTGGGAATCACACGCCCACAACTGCATTCGGGCGAGTTTAATGGCAACAGGTGTCGACGTCTCTTGAAACAATTGGACTTGTTGCAGTCACTTCTGGAACACGGTGAAGAGTATGACGCAATACCGTTTGTATTTTGCCTGAAGAAGTTCAACGAAGTTTGCATTTCATGTTTCGGCTCTTTAACGCTCTATGGCAATTTCGAGGAAAGAATTCGAGATTTTGAAAACTCATGCATGCGTCTGAAAATCAGTGTAACAACTGCAGCTCATGTAGTTTTCAATCATGTTGTGCAGTTTTGCAAATATCATAAATTGCCCTTGGGATATTGTAGTGAACAGGCATCAGAATCAGTGCATCGAGACTTCTTATGTCTATGGGAGTCATCAGGAAAAGTGGATTAAAGCATTCGAAGCACGATAGGAATCTTCTTGATACGGTGATCAGGTACAATGGACGTCATTTAAAAGAATAAATTCATCATCATAATTTCAGTTGTTGACTTTTTACTAATATAATGACGCTGGAATACATTAATTGTTTTTAATTTATAAGAAATCGTGATATTATCATTTAGATGGTATCAAGCTAGAAATCTTACCACTCATGATAATAATGAAGCTAAAGCGTTAATGATAGAATGATATCTTTTAACTAGAGCATAAATGGTATAAAACATAATTATCGTGAAACTCGTTTGATAACAATTCAATTCAATGTGCATGTATAAAACAAGAGAATTCAAGATAGATAGTAGCTACCGGTACCTAGCTATAAGGTACATATTCAGTTAAAAGTATTAATGCTAGTTAAGCTACTATTTGGCATCTTATCAATTACAAAATATTTACATTGAAGCTTAATAAACATAAAAGAATCCAATAATTGTGTGTACATCATACATACAATCGTAGCATTATAGATCAATAATTTTTGAATCGCTGGTAGGCCTATCGATAAATGTTTTACTAAATTTTCGTAAAACAAGTTAAGTGTAAATCATTACACAAATGAAAAAATGGCATATGTCTGATGCAGCTTATTCAAATTAATAAATCAATATGAAAGTAGTAAGAATGATGTGAGTATAGAACTTAACATCAATACTTGATAATCTTATCTATAGAAATGATTAGTCTATTTTTTCAGAAATTGTCCATGAATTGACGCACAATTGTATTGTTTATCTACTTTTAGCATGCTTTTTGCATTATTAGCTCAATAATCAACTAATAAATGTCAATATTTCATAATATCAAAGAAAATTATGATTGACTACTTTTTAATAATAGTAGTAAGTAGTACATTTTTTAAAATCGATATATCTATGGAAAAGCTAGGTTGTGATTTCAGTGACACATATAGCCGTGTTACACATGTAAAGTACTTCTAGAATATGTATTCACTTAAGGGGTCGCATTTTTTTCTTCTGAATGTTAGTTCCGTGGAGGCGTGGGTTGTCTAAATTCTTGCCTTGGGCACCTGATTTCAGACATCGGGCGTGTTCAGGCGCACAAATGTATACCTTCAGTGTGCTCCGGCGTATGAATTTAGACATCGGGTGCGCTCAGTTGTGTGAATTCTGACCTCGAGCGGGTGTACTTGTGCGTGCTCGGTCGCATGAATCTAGACCGCGGCGGGCTTGCTCGTGCTTGTGAATCTAGGCCTCGGGCATTGATTAGTGTGATCAAACATAGAAAAAGTTATGGGAAATGCAAGAAACATACATCAATCCATCATATCTATAAAATCCGAATCGATAGCTCTGCTCATGACGGTCATCCCACACAATTTCATCTGTATTCACTCAAATATTTAAACTGCGGATATCTCTACAAAGGAAGACTTCTCTGAGAGCTGTCACTACATATCAATGCACATGTATATTCACACGAATCTGTGGCTCACCTGATCCAGACCTCTTGATCATCTTTTTCATTGCTCATTTCAATTCGAAATCTCAGAATTCAAGTGCTACATGTCGCCTATTAGTCAGGGAGTTGTGTGGGTAAGCTTAGTTGTGATTGAGGCGGGATCGTCAAAGTTTTGGCCACCGCTGTGACTGCCATTTTCAGATGCAGATCCACAATTGAAATGATGCTGTGAGCATAGATCTACATTGTACTTGACGAAGTACTTTATCTCGGAGAAGTGGTTCTCAAGATATAGTTATCCTTTGCTCTTGTGTTTTGAAACGCTACGGAGAATGATACTGAGGTTTTGGGCAACTCCGGTATTGATTGAGGCAGTAGGCCTACTAACAAAGTTTTTGGCTGACAGCGTGAAGATATGATCGAAATCTATTTTTTGTAAAAATGGTGAAAATGTGTGATGATTGCGTGAAATTTTCTCCGGCCAGATTTGCCGGTTAACGTTTGTGTTTTGATACTCTGGAGATAAAATTGTGAATGTATGGGGTAAGTTTGGTTTCAATTGAGGCAAATTCGCAAAGTATTCGCTGTAGATGTAAAGTCGTTCTTGAAAATTATAGTTTTGTAAAATTGGTGAAAACGTGTGATGATAGCATGCAGTGCATGTTAGGCCTGAGTTGCGCTGTTGTCTTTTGATGTGCTCTGCAAAATGATAATGAGTTGGTTGTAGTTGAGATAATACTATCAACGTTTTGACTGACAGTGTAAAGAATTGTGGGAAAATACAATTTTTGCAGAATTGGTGAAGGCGTGCGTTGATTGCGCGAGGTGCTTCCCATGCCTGGCTGATGCCAGTTTGGTTCGAATTGAGGCAGCATTGACAAGGTTTTCGGTGTCGTTGCACTGCCATTTTCAGATGCAGATCCGCAACTGAAACTGCACCCGGAGGTGCATCTATCCGAGGAGTACTTATACTTTGAGAATTATTTCTTGGTCCAGAGTCGCCCGTTGACTACTGTTTTTTAAAGTGATCTAGTGAATGACACTGAGATGTGGGGCATGTTTGGTTTGAATTGAGGCAGCATTGACAAGGCCTTTGGGTGTCGATGCGCTACCTTTTCAGATACAGATCCACAACTGAAACTGCACCCGGAAATGCATCCATCCGACCAAGTACTTTTACTCGTAGAACCGCTTTTTCGCCTGCAGAGTTCCCGTTTTCCTCTGCATTGTGAAGCGCTCTACTGAATGATACTGAGAAGATGTGGGACAAGTTTGATTGTGATTGAGGTATTTCTGTCTGTCTGTGTACACAGACCAGTTATGTTGTTTAAGATATTCTTGTCATATTGGTGAAGGCTTGCTTAGAATGCGTGAAGTGAGCTAGGTTGGTGGTGATTGAAGCAGTATTGACAATTTTTTGCCTGACACAGGAGGTTCATGGTCATCTGTGGGGAAAAATTATTAAAAGTGAACTCCTTTTAGTAGGACGAACGTTTTCATAAAGTACGGTAGGCAAAATATACATGCATGCGCATATACAAA
The DNA here is from genome assembly GCA_907163375.1 of Prostheceraeus crozeri. Taxonomy (NCBI): domain Eukaryota; kingdom Metazoa; phylum Platyhelminthes; order Polycladida; family Euryleptidae; genus Prostheceraeus; species Prostheceraeus crozeri. The sequence continues at coordinate 28,941 of CAJQUW010012121.1, read as the reverse complement.
GTCAACGTTTCTCGCAGTCTCTGTCAACTTCTAGTCGCAGTAAAAAAACTACTGCACCCTGAAGCTGACAGACTGTCGAAACTTAGACCTTATGTTTGACTTACCTTACTTTATTGAAACATTCATTCTACTAAGGGAAGTTGACGTCTTATATTTCTCCACACAAATGAGTATTGGCAAATTTGACTGTTGGTGTGCTGTAAAGTGATAATCTTTTTTGTAAAATTGGTGAAAACATGTATTTATTGCGTTAAATGTTTCTCAGGACAGATTTGTCCGTTGGGTGTTGCTGTTTGAAGCGATCTAGAGAATGACACTAAGAAGGGATGCACCAACATTTTAAGCAAAATTATCTATAATTTGAATGCTTTGGGTATCGACTGATTTATTCAGTGAACTTTTTTATTAGGCAGTGGCTATTACACGCGGTATTGAAGCCGGTACAAAAGTTTTCCATATCTATCAACACGCCTCATGTTTACTAGCTACAAGCATGGCTGCAGATCATTCAATATGACAAAAAAATTGCATCAGAATGTGTCTTGACTCGTTGCTTGTCTTGCTTAGCCTTCTTGGTTTATCCTCGTCTTCGATGTTTTCTGAGATACTTAGTGATTTCTTAAGCGAAGCAAACTTATTTGCCTACGGTAATTCGGAAACTCTTAATGTAACAAAGTTTTATTTAGTGCTTTATTTAATGTAGATACTTTCCATATCCTGCTTATCTATTAAGTAATCAGTCTTGCTGGCTAATTCGGTGTAACAGTTGCCAGATTAAAATTGTTCCAGATCAGCCAGTGTAATAGCCATTACCTATTAATTTTGTCCTAAAAGTCAGCCGGAAAAATCGATCTCTCTCCAAACGTGACATATTTTGTACGCTCGCTCCACTTGCGAGTCGTACATGAATTATTTAACGCAAAAATACCCTCTTTTATGAGTTCTCTGGATTTTGTGTACTTTATTAGTTTTCATTTTGACCTTCGATGTATTTTAGCCGCCACTACATGCATTTCTTTTGTAGAAATAGTTGAATGAACGACCTACTTTCAATTGTTGTCGATACATTATTTAACAAAATGCTATATTTACTAAAAAATGCCGAAACGATCTCCACGATGTCATAAATATCCGCAAATTGTTCAAAATCGATTATAACGATACTGTGGGTGTATGCTTGCATTACACCACCTGATGTCGTTCTTAAAACACATTAAGATCAACAAACTATATTTATATCATCAATTTCGTTAAGTCTGAAGTACAATTTCACCATTCAACTTGTTTATTATATTGGAGCACGTGTCATTTCAGATAAATATTTTCCAGCTGACTAAAATTAAACTTCGCTGATTATTGTTGCCATAGTGACGCTTGCAAATGTAGCAACAGTGAATTGCGGCAGACTAAAACAATTAATATCTTAGATAGGGATTCTCCATGTAAAACAAGAATTTTTGGCTGATGACTATGCGTTAAATATAAAAGTGTCCAAAGAGATACATATCAAGATAAAATACTCATGCCTTAATCTGTATTAGAGCAAAAATCTTGACCTCTACCCTCTATTTGCACGGTTCAGCCCTTATTGTCGACTTAGCACCCCCACTATTAGTGTGTATATCTTAAACATAATAATTTCAACACTGTTACTTGTTCATCGACATCTATGAACCATCGCAAGTGTTTTTTTAATCCATGACAGTTCAAGTATGAATAGAAATTATAGCTATCTGTCATCGGGCATTAATTCAAGCCTTCGATAGAAACCTGCATATTATTTCTATTGCGTGTGGCCTGATTTAAATACAATTCTTGGAAAGTCATCGGACGGGAATTTTAACGACTTGGTGCCCAACCGGAATGTCGAGACAACGGACTCGTGTTTTGATTCAAATAATCTGATCGAATCATTCTGTTTTGCTACCTGCTCACAAAAGTCAGTTAAAATTTGAGTTCCCATCACTTTTATTTTTGGTAGGCTTCTTTAGCAGTTCTTCAAGCGAAATCATCTGATATAAAAATTCATGTGTTGAAGTCTATTCAAGGCCTGCATTCTCTATTCTAGGTGTGGGAACTCAAGTTTGAAACATTCGTTATAATTAATATTACGGTCATAGAGAAGGGATATATATAGGCAGAGTGTCGACTCAAAAAAGTATACAGTGAACACTTTCATATGAAAAGATTCAGTTTTTGTGGAGATTACGTTCCCGTGATCCAAAAAATTATTTGAGCACTTTTGAAAAATGTCAAAATTTGACAATTTATATACTACCGAGATGACTCTCCTATATACATGTAAGTAGTATGAAACAAATTGGATATCAAAAGGAATGAATAATTGATAATAAGCATCCTAAATAAGCGGAAATCAAGCTCATTATCAAAGGAATTTTAGGAATTGTATTATAATGAAAGTCTTCATGAAAAAGTCGCAATATTATTCTTGCTTTCTTGGCTGAAATTCCAACTTTTTAATTCAATTTTTACCGGCATGATTTCATGATTCACTTAATTCATGTTTCACTTCTTGAATCTGAATAGTGATGTGGACCCATTTACATCTTTCAAAGTTAATTGAAATCATTGTCTTTGATTATGTGATTTTGCTGCACCAGTGGCAGGTTGCTGTGATATGATCACGCTTAAGAAAATGGGTGAATTCAGCTAGAACTCCCGATTTGATGTCTTCTGCTGCTCAAATATAAAATAATGTTATTATGACTGCAAATTTTTTCACTGATTAATATCAGTTCAAATTGCTTAGGTACAAATATTCTTTTTTCTCAGTTATCACTTCTTTGAGCAGTAATACATGATCAAAATCCAAGAAAATGCCAAAAACAAGTGTCTTCAATGCGACAAGGGTATCTTTCGACAATTTCTACGGGTTGATAGTTGAAATTTGCTGCTTGATAATTTACTAATATATTACTCAGTAGAAATATATATTTCTGAAAATATAAATTCCGTTCATTGCGGTTGTATACTTAGTGCATGCCACCACAAAATACATGTCCTCGAAAATATATGTCCCTTAACCGACGCCTTTTTTGTCCCTTAACCGACGCTATTAAACAATGAAAGAAAAATGATATTTTGAAGTATTTTGGAATGATACAGTAGTCTATATAAGTTATGAAAACATAATAAAATATGAATGCCGAAACTATAAAGGAAATTTCCCTATTTTGAAGATTTTGTCATTTGTCGTTCTGATTTTGACCACAAAATGTCCCTTAACCGACGCCGATGTTAAATCATTTTTAGAGTTAACTGCTAAGTTTGTAATTGATATACACTTATTATGTGATTGAGATAAAATATGTGTTCGAAATGAGACAAAAAGAATAGCAATTAAACACCTCTTGCAGTCAACAATATCGCAAAACATTCACAAAACGTCCATTAACCGACGCCGTCGGTTAAGGGATAAATGGCGTCGGTTAAGGGACATGTTATACGATAGAAATCTCTAGATTCGTTAATTGAATCTTATGTTAACTAATCTTCTAGATTCGTTAACTGAATCATTTGAAGTTTTCTGTCAGAATGTTTTGAAAATACAGAGCAAGTCAAGTCGGTCATGGACTCGTAGACATGGGGTATACTATCTAGGAATTCATGAGTCTCCATAAACGTAAGACGTGATGACGTAACATTCAGATTTCCGACAAGTTGGTTCGTCGAATTGTAGCTCAACTTATCAGAGTCAATCAGTGTTGCATAGAGAGTTAATCAGTGCTTCTTTTTTTCCGCCTCCGACGCCCACTATCTGTAACAGTCACAAAATATCTTTGACATGGTGATGATATTGATGTGCGCGCGCACATTTTCTCAGCTCGTTAGGAAATAATCATGAGTCACTGTCGAGTTTGGGGAAAACATCAATATAAAGATATCTTAAGATTCAAGCGTCACAAATTGACGGTCTGCTCTCGATTGCATAGTGAAGCTCACAAGCAGGGGTAAGTAAATGACTATCATCACTTTTCATTTTGCTTTGATATTCCTTTGATGATGCAAACTCAGTATTAATCCTAAGAGTTTAAGGCTCATCTTTATAGTGAAACAAAGATTCATAACCAATTAACCTTATGGAATATGATGATCCTCCTTTCGGTGTTGCAAATTTCATAAGGTAGATGAATAAAATCGATCCTTCTTTTTCTTACCAAAGTTGAAGCTATTCATAGACAAAGAAACATATAGTCTTGCATCATCAAAAGGTACTTTTGAGACCATTGTCTGTTGTCTCTTTCTTTTCGATGTAATTCCTTAACCCGGTTCTTGGGGTAGGAACTTCTCCACACCTTTAAGTTAGCTGACTTGTTTTAATAAGGAATGATTATCAGCTAGATGAATTGATGTTTAAATTTCTTTGCTATTAAGGCTTTAAATAGGTTGATAGTTCACCTATCAGAATTTTAAGACTGAATTTAAGTAAGATTTAAGTCATTTTTCATTGAAATTGCTTAAGTTGATAAATAATCCATTGTGTAACTTAAAGCATCGTCAAATCGTCGTAAAGTAGGCTTACGTCTCTATTCTTATACGTTGGAAATGAGTAAAATTTCAGTGCGCGATTTTCTAAGTAGCCTATAAAGATTCTGCCTGAATTAACGATACATAGGCCTAACCTCCTTTTATCACTTAGTAGGTCATTATCAGCTTCAAATTATCTATGCATAATCCAAGAATTTGAATTTAACCCTAACAGAGGTTAATCATAGAAAGTCTACAGCCATAGAAGGAGGTTATGCCACATATTGGAATCATTGACATCTTTGACGTCTCGCGCCAAGGACATTCTGTGCCAATAATTCCAACATTCGTACTACATGTATATCTATCACATAAAACGCATGACATAAGACATAGCCTAAAACTCAGCTGTAAGTATCTTTGTTATTAACTGATAATTGGATATATTTTGGAAGTTAAGTTAAGTAAAATTAATGTAAATATTAGAACATAACGTTGATGTATCTCAGGTATTCATTGCGAAGACTACTTTTTATCTCTTTGATGTCTTATTATTGATAGGCTTGTCTACATAATGTCCTAATGTCGCAAGTTTCTAGTTCGTGTAATAATGAATCATCATGTCTACTAATGATACGTAAATTAAAATGTCTAATTAATAAGTACCTACATACTGTAAGCGATGAGTATATTTACAACCTTTCTATGAAAGTAGTAGTAACTGAACATTTACTAGACTTCTTTTTCTTACAGATGCCGCAAAATATCGAATTGAAACGCGCTAGGGATCGTAGATATCGGGAAAGAAAAAGAAATGATCCGGAATACAGAGCCCGCAGATCAGAGGCAGTGAAGCGTAGTCATAAGAGAAAACTTGAGATCGAAACTCCTCGGGAAAATAGAATAAGGAAAAGAAAAGACAGAATAAGAAAACAGCAATATAGAAAAAAGAAAAACGAGGTTCTCCTTCCTCTTCATGTAAATCAGGAACAGGAAGAAATTCCCTTCCTAAATTTAAGCTGTTCTTCAGCCAAGTCAGATGCGGCAAAAGACAGAGAAAAGCGAAAAATGAAGCAATCGCTAGTAAATCTAAAGCGAGAGAATATACAGCTACAACGAAGGGTTTGGAAGTTTTCGAAAAAACTAATTCGCAGTCGTAGAAAGATTGAGGCCCAAGACATACCGAGAGCAACACATAACTCGCCTAGAAAACTAGCGTTAGACGACATGCAGTCATGTAAACGTACTCGAAGAACACTCGTCGCTCACTACAGATTGACAAGATATTTGAGATGCAACCCTCAAACAAGAAAAGTTCTCCTTTCGGCTGCTAGGAACATTGTTCGAAAATATCAAGGAATGAAAGGCACATTCAAAAAGTCCTCTATTGACTACAAGTCTATGAAGAACGTTGATTCAAAGCCTCGTCCGAAGAAAATGCCACCAAACGTCATAACCGAATTTTATTGCCGCGATGACAACAGTCGTTTAACGGCTGGTAAAAAGGAAACCATTACGCGGAATAGACAGAAAGTCCAAAAGAGATATCTGAATTTTTCTATTGACTTCTTATACGAAAAGTTTACAAGCGAGCACGGAGATGTTGTTGGCAGGACCACATTCTACCTCAACAGACCTTTCTTTGTTGTTAAACCGAAGATCAACGACAGAGAACAATGTCTATGTCTACAATGTGCCAATGTTCAGGTTAGTTCTATAAAGTTTTAAGCCGTAAAATGTATAAAATCAAATACTTTATTGTGCAAGAAGGTGTGACAATACATTTATTAGAAATATTATCATATCATAAGACAGAAATGTTGAAATAGCCATTTCGTAAAATCCATTGTACATTGTATTCATTTAACTTATGTAACCAAAATCTAGGTTCTTAATCTTATACGGAAGACTACTCTATCTATCATAGAATTTCACAGAAATTTAGTGCATAATGCATACCAGCTTACCAGATATCAATTACGAAATTTAAATAAAATTTAATTTAAATTTGCCAGTGGCTTATTTAAATTTCATAAGAAATTTATTTGACCTGAACAGTACAACTTAAGTTATTCAGTATAAATTGATGCATCATGTAAAAGCATGTAATTGATTCATGGTTAAGGAAAACGTAAATACGTTTAAATATAATTCTGAGTTTTTTCATACAGTACGATTATAAACTGAAATGGAAAAGTAGTATATCACGAGCTGCTGATACAAATAAAGTTCTTCGCGAATATGCCGGCATTACACGATATGCATGTACGCGTATAGATTAATTTACTTATCTTCACGCCTTTATTGGAATCTAAATATCGCTACGGATTCTTCCGAGATATTTTATAAAGTGATTGAGGTCATTGCTCTGATGAAAGTTCTGAACGTATAACAGCGCTTTAAATTTTCATCTGCTATAAATAGGCAAATTCGATAGCTGGTAACTTGCTTAAATTCCCTTTTTTCAGCTGATGGTGGATGCTCTGTACGGTCACAATATCCTCAATAATCGAGATCTTCCGACCCTCATCAACAGAATCGTGTGCTCAACCGATTCCATAAAGTGCGTGGAACGTAAATGTGAAACATGTGCTACGCTGAATGCTTCTCAAATGAGTAATGTTACCGCAACCTTTATCACGTACTATCGGTGGGAACGCAATCAAGATGAGGCAACACATTTCATCAGTACGAAATGTATGCAGGTAAGGTTGACTTATGAAAAATGATCAGAATTTTATCAACGTTTTGATTTGTTAGTTGATAAACAGCTAATTCAGAGTTTTTAGGCCTATTCTAGGAACTTATTTACAAATTATCAATTAAATAACGTAAAACAAAAAAATAACATAAAAAAGCGTAAATAACTTCACATTGATAGGACGGGCGTGGAAAATTTTAGTAATAGCTATAAGTATCGTCAACAACAAATTGGATCTCAGAATCAGCTCGTAATAAATAATATCGCAACATCGATACTTAATTCGTAGCGAGGAATTTACCATGTGCGTATAAGTGATTATTTGAATTATCTTCATATATTTTCTGTTATATTTCAGAAAATCGAAAGTGCTGTTGGACTCGTACGACAATTTGAGGAAAATTTGGCTAAATATGCGATTCATCTCTTCAGAGTCGTTAATCAGTTCCGGCAAATTCGATTTGTGAAGTCTAATTTATCCGAAGATGAGATGATAATTCATATTGATTTTCCGAGAATTACACAACGAAAAATAGTATGGAAGTACAAGCCGCCCACTTCGGAAATCACCATCAGATAGCTATCCATCAAGGTGTTTGCTACACTAAAAACAAGCCTCCACAATGCTTCGTGACCTTATCCGATGATAATCGCAAAACTGCAGAGGCGATTGCAGCTCACGTCAATGCATTCCTCCTCGACAATCATTCGATGATGAAAAAGGTACGGAAATCAAATATCTAGGCTATATGATACTAAATACACTATGAAAAGTTTGTATCCGAGAAAAAGTACTTAAATTCGTATCACCTTATAAATTGATTTAATATATTTTAGATTTTAATTTTTTTTAATTTTAATAATTTTGTTATAGATATGATTTCCTATTCGCAAAGAATTTGGTTGAAGATATTTGTTGCTTTGCCTATCAACAACATGTTTCCATTCAATCATGCTTCGTTTTCTTATGCAACAAATTATAGATAACTTATAAAGTGAGTATTAAACATACGTGCACTTTTAGTTGAGCTCATTTTTGTTTCAGATAACGATTGTGTCGGACTCCCCTCTGAGTCAATATAGAAATCGCTCGATGTTATATTTGATGATGAAAGTGTGTATCGCTCATGGTATGGAGGAGTATGAATGGATATACACGGAAACGGGTCACGGGAAAGGCGCACCGGATGGGGTTGGTGCTATAGTAAAGCGGATGGCCGATAACCATGTGTCCCATGAAAGACATTCTATCCAGTCTGCAAGAGACATCATTCCTCTTCTATCTGAAACTAAGATAGATGCAAAAGTGGTAGGTTTTTCTACTATTTCATTTTGTTGTGAATAAGTTAATTTTGATCAACTGATTTTCGAGTAATCTAAAGGAATAAAAAACAAAATAAGCTTACATTGTTTTATTCCATATTTTCCTTTTATTTATAACTTTGAATGTTTCTTTTCAGGTGAGCAGTAGAGAAATCGATGTAATGAAGAATATGCTCAATAATATCCGACTACGGCCTATGATTGGTATCGCCAAATGCCATCACGTGGTTTTTCAGAAGAAAAAAATCATTTTCCGGGATTTGGCTTGCAACTGCAGTAGACCTATTGGATGCAAATGCTTTAATTCAAAACATTGGCAATATCTGTAGTGACACTGACTAGAGGCAGACTTTTGTGATTGGTTGCATATTTCTGAAGAAATACTTTCATGAAAACTTTGAGTATTTCAATTGCCTTTTAATTCCCCCAGCTGGCACAGTCTGTAGTTCCTTAAATAGCGCTTGATGTCGCTTAATCGAATCATGTTGTCCCTTAACCGACGCCTAATGTCCATTAACCGACGCCTGATGTCCCTTAACCGACGCCTGATGTCCATTAACCGACGCCTGATGTCCATTAACCGACGCCTGATGTCCCTTAACCGACGCCTGATGTCCCTTAACCGACGCCTTATTTCTTAAAAATCACGTCTATAATCAAAACTCGTAAAGTGGTGTGGTTTTCATTGCTTTTTCTGCAATCTACAGCAAATTTCGATTCAGATATGCGTTTTATTTGTAAAAATTGAGTTACAAAATCTGAAAGACAATTTTGACCCAAAAATTAGGAGTTGTGGCTGAATTCACCCAAATACTCTTGAGGTTGAGCATGAAAGTAATAGGAACCCATCGAATTACATGTATTAATTTAGCAAACATTAAATCTCCAAGGCTGTCATGAGAATCTGTGAAATACCGTCATTCCTTCTGCATTACAATCATGATCACTGAATTCGTTGTAATTTCTTCAAAATTTTCATAAATGTGCATATCTCACATTTTGAAACAACTCCGACTGCATTTCCTTTGAGTTCATTTAATAAAATCGAAAGTGCATGCACATTGGTGATTTAATAAATGCGGAGTTACCACTCTACCTACTTACTCTATAATTGCGGTGCTGTTCATTCTCCTGCGAGTCATCAATTATCACTTTAGTAGTATCTTAGATACCATGCTTAAGAAATGAGCGAGTGTTCGCTTAGCGTTGACAAAACTTATGCAATTCTCTTACATCACGCAAAACTGATATTTCAGAATTAAAAACAATCAAGACAATGATAATCGAGACATGTATAGGCCTACCTGCAAATCATGCTCGTATATGGAGGCCAGGGATGCGGAGTCCTATCATTTTGATAGGACTCCGACTCCGGGTGACAAGCATATATAGCGTAGTTTTTTGAAAAAACTAGTAACCTACCGCATAGTTCATTATGGGCTTACCTGAACTTATGTTTAGTGATCATTCCTGCATCAATTATCAATCAGTTTCGATGATTCTATCAAATGTCGCTTTAAGTTTGATGCATGCGACTCGACTCCTCCCATCTTGCTGATATGTGCTTCACACGGTGTTTCTCGAGTCTCTACCAGACAGGAAAATACCCCCTTCTTCAAAAATATGACTACACTTTCGATTTCAATATGCGCTTTGGAGTACCCATCACATACGATTAACGTGATAGTAAGAGATAATGTTCTCAAACAAACTAATATTTCATTTTTGTCTCTGATGTGACCTTTGATGCGTAAGTGTGATCGAGGCTAGGAAGGCTCGTCTTCTCTACTAAATCACCGAGTGAAAAGACAATCCTTTTTCACTTTCACGGTTCATTTCCTCAACTATTACAAGCTTTGCATGTACTGCTGTCTCGGTACTTTTGTTTGACGGAGAAAGTTGATAGTGACAGCAATGCACGAGAATAGATAATTTGTTTTTCTATTTTACTTCGGGTCTAGTTATAGGCCGGAGTCCGGAGTCCTATCATTTGAAAGGACTCCGACTCCAGCAAAAATGATAGGACTCCGGGACTCCGACTCCGCACCACTGATGGAGGCATTGCTAAAGATGGCTCATTTTCTATACTCTCCTTCCTTTTCTTTGTACTTACTGGCAATGATTTCTGATTTACGATGGAACTTCTCCAATATGATCCTCGCTGCGGTCAAAATATACTCTTTTATATTTTTGTCCTTTTCATTCATGCGTTTGTCCAAACATTTGAAAATAAACCTTTGGACTTTTGAACAAATTGCTGTAATTGTCTCAAGACTATTACTGCAGTCATATGCTTTGAATTTATGATTTTGATTTTTGCATCTTGTTACTGAAGTCATATTGACACTTAGTCGAGCATTCACTTCCGTATACATCGATGGCGGGCTTTTTTCACATCTCCTTGCAAAGATTGTCATCAGAATGAAATTGATCTCGACAGCGGCGATTATTGTTTCTTATTCCCAGGTGAATATCTAAGCCTATTAAACTTAGAATCAATAGGCAAACCGCAGGTCCAACTATTATGTACCGTAATTGTTCGCCTTTTATCATATCTTTTCAAAATGCATGCGAGCAAATACAGCATCCGTACACTTGTACCTTCCAAATGAAGTAAAAGCAGCATTCCAAATCAACATTCATTTTTTTCAATTCTTTTCTTCTTTCTGATATTGCAAAAATGTCGATCCATATTTTTTCAAGGCAACTTTTTATGATACAAGTATGAGTTCTTTTTCAATCGAAAGAAAAGACAAGCTATACAATCTCTCATCGGACATACTCGTCCTAGAAAATCTTATAATTCTTTTGCGAGTAGAGAAGGATGTTGAAGGACAACAAGACACGTTAAGCGTGGTGAGTGGTTTGAGTAACTTTTCAGTCGTGGGAAAAAATCATGTATCAACAGGTTCAAACTTTGCTGCACATGCTGTCATACCAACAATAGGTTTTATACAGAACGTGCAATTCAGTATGCAATTGGTTTGGCAAAACATGCCGTAAAATCGGGTAATTCGGACAACTTTTTGAGGGTTTTTTAATTTTTTTTGTCATTTGTAATGATGCTATGATCCTATAATCCTACATGAACCGAAAATGGGACGTTATTTACAATATGTAATGACCTGGTAACCTCAAGCCTTGTAGAAATTTGTCTGGATAATTTCTACGAGGGGTACTTAAAAAAAGAAAAAATGGGGTAAATCGGACACCAACAAGTTTGTATTTCAAACTGAACCGAAACGATCTAAATCAAATGCAAATGTTGCAAACTGAAGTTAAAGTGAGTCTATGTACACTGGGCACACTTGAAAAAGGGATCAACGCTTCCACCGTTGCACTTGCCACAGAACCACTCGGCACAAGTAACACATTGGATCCAGTCCGGTCCACTGGACTTCATAAAGGCGACTGAACAGCTTGCGCATGTGTCGTCTTCATCACTTGAGGACGACGAACTTGAAGCCTTGATCGCTGAATAAGTTTGCGGGTGATTCATCAACATACTCGCGTGCGATAGCAATAGACAGTGAGAAATGCCGTCTCAGCAGATTGATCAGTATCAATTAGCCTTGCTTGCTGCACCCACCGGCGCAAGAAATTCCAAGAATTCGCGTCGTCTGTATTTGGGTACAACAACTGACCAGCTACAAACGAGTGACTGAATTAATAAGGGCTTCTAATGGTACTTCCGCAAGCCAGCTCATTTCGACCTAGAACAAAGCTTTGTGGTAGATCAAACCTGATGAAAATTAGTAAAATTAGGTTTTTTTCGACTTTTTTGAATTTTAAATATAATGCAGCTGTGAAAACACTGAAAAAAAATTTTCGCGTCTATTGATAAATTTCAGTTGATTAATGTATATCTAACTAAAATAATGCATTTTGGTCTCACTAGAAGCATCCAACAATTTTCATTAGTCGATTAAAGATAAAAAGTGACCAGGTGTCCGAATTACCCCACGGTGTCCGAATTACCCATTTTACGGTGCATCTTGTCTTTATCGATAGAACAAAACAAATCATTAGGAGATAAGACAGATATAGCATTCCCGTAACACTAGGTAATGTTTTAGAGGAGTCTTTACTCTGATGTCTCTGCCAACTCGAGATATTACTGGATGACATTTATCAACAACTGATGTTTCCATGGCAATACATAATCACATCAGATGTGTGTTTGTCTTTTCAATATTGAATCTTCTTTCACCATGTAGATTTCGCCACTGTGTGATGTGTTGCTAATAAGCTTCAAATATAGTAGTACAAATATTAATAATTACCTATGATAAGAATTAAATTTCTAAAATTTGCTTTTGGAACAAATTGGTCTATCATTAAGAATGAAACGGTAAAATTTGGTTTAACATGATAATTTGACAGTAAACACTGTTTACCCTAATTATACCCTGAGAAATCGCCACTGGATCTCGATTGCATTTGTGCTAGCATTTATACTATGTACCATTGTTGGTCAATATGAGTCTCTCGATTTACAAATTAAAGTAAGATTTAAAAATCGTCCGCAAGAAGTTCGAAGGTATGCCTTGGCAGGCCAACAATTATGATCATCACTAACCCATCATTTAAAGCATAAATACAACATTGGTTTTAGAAAACTGTTGATCTCCTTGATGCAAGAGATAATTCATGCTCTGTTTGCTGAAATGAAAAACATTATCTGCCACACGCATGCAGTTATCACTTATCGTGCAATAATTGAATTGCTGATTTGGCAGAGGCAAGATGAAATTGTATGATTAGATGTCACAAGATAACGCGGCATACCGGGGTCTTAATAAATTACATGTTTCAGTCATGCTTTAGTTCTAAAGGTCACATGTGAAAGGTCATTTGATGACATTTGAAGGGTCCTATTTTTCCGCGTTCGTTCGATCTTCCGTTCAATAGGCTTTCAGACCCGTTCGCTCGTTCACCACTCAAATGAGTTATCACCCATGTTCTGTTCGTTCATGGCATAAAACACCCGTTCAATCGTTCTTTCTATGCCAAAACAATGTTCAATTTCAAATGACCCTTAGTAATGTCAAACCTCGTTATCAATAGCAAATTAGTATAGGTCACGGTCCGAAATTAGCCTGCGATTAACGATGGATTGTCATTACCGAGGATTGAAATGCTTCAGTCAGGCTCATAGTAGTAGGTAGAATGTCGACAAGTGAAAAAATGTCAGCATGCATACAGGGAAAAAATATATATCGAAATACTCAGTTTTTTGAGGAGATTGCGTTCCTGCGATCCAATAAATTATTTGAGTAAATAAGGGTCATGTTATTCCAATAGTTGTCTCGGAGGACATCCCAAGGGTCGATGTAACCCAAAGTAGAAAGAAAACCACCAAGGTTCTTTGCGAGCGCTTTCAACAGACGCCGTCTGCCATCCTCAAGCAACTGACTTTATTTCATCATGCAGGAGGAATGCAGACAACAGATGATCAGATCTCACTAAACATAAAATTAATTATCAGAACAGAATAAGATACAAGAAGATACTACTCACTCTAAACGTCAAAAGTATAATGCTAAAAGTGCTGAAACCGACATTAAGACAAAATTAACAAGCTACACGACATTATCGTAAAATCTACCCAAATCAATCTTAGTTTTATTCGAAGACTGAAGTTTACTTGTCCACAAAGATTCCTTAACAATTCTCTTCTTCCAGACAGGCTCCCTATCGACTATGGTCAACGAATCAACATTAATTCGATGGCCAGTGTCCAGTACATGCTTGGCCAACTCTGACCTGTCCGCGTCCAACTCACGAATGTTGCGAATATGTTCTGCCTTCCTCTTGTCGATCGGTCTAGATGATTCCCCAACGTATGAGAAGGAACAGTTTTGGAAGCCACACTTGATATGGTAGACGGAGCCCAAACAAAGTGCTGGTGAAGGACGCTTTCTAACCAGAAAATCTCGACATCAAACGCAGCCAATTTAGACTTCATAACGTCACTTATAACAGGCACAAACGGAATGGAACCAGTAATCTGTCCTCGCTCAGCACTTCTGCTCGTGTCACCATCCAGTGAACGTAATTGCTGCTCAATTTCTCTAGTTCGGTAGTCGTTCACCAAAAGTGAGTTTCTTAAATTCCCAAGTTCTTCACCGATTGTCGACTCCGAACAAAGACGAGAAGCACGTAATCCAAGTGATTTGACAACACCACCGAATACATTGCGAGGATGACATGAGGATCGATTGAGGTACAAGTTTGAATGCGTAGGTTTCCTATATACCGAAAAAAACCGGAGAACCACCGTTTCTGTCAATCAGCATGTCCAAAAAGGGGATCTTTCCATCCATTTCAACCTCCATGTTGAAACGAATAGAAACCACTCGTGAATTCAGAAAATCCAAGAATCCAGGAAGCCGATCCTCTCCGTGTGTCCAGCAAGCAAGGACATCATCAACATAACGATGCCATGTCACGGGAATATCCATACCAAGCTCCCTGGCCAACGTGAAAGTTTCATACTCAAAAAAGTTCATGTAAACATTGGCCGCTGCGGGCCTCAGACTACTGCCCATACTCACTCCATCTAATTGGACGAAGAAACGACCATCAAACTCGAAGTAACAGCTTCGTAATAAGTAGTCAGTGAGATCGAGTAATTCCTCCATCGAAAAAACTCACTGCGAAAGGAATTGAGAATGCCTCCCAATATACCACTTTATCGCATCAAGAACACCAACCACAGGTACATTCGTGAATAATGACTCCACGTCAAAGCTCACCAACAATCCCGTGTCCAAATTAGGTGCGGACATCAGCTTCTCTTTCAGGTCCATGGAGTTCTTCAAGTATGACGGACCCTCTGTTGCAAATTCCTGGATGAGAGAAGCAATAAATGTCGATAACTTTGAGAAAAGAGAATCGATCTGACTGATGACTGGTCGAAGAGGGCAATTGTCCTTATGTATCTTCGGTAAACCAAACAAGAAAGGGGTCTGAGCAAACGTAGGGCACCAATTTAAAACTTGCTGTCTGCTCAAACGCCCGTCCAGCTCAATCTTCCTCAATTTACCATGTAAAGTTTTGCGAAAGCCAGTAAACGGATCCTTTTTCATACTTTTATAAGGTCCATCCAGTACAATCGCATTCAACTTACTGACATACTCATCAGTATTCAAAATAACTACTCGATTACCCTTATCTGCGGGAAGAATGGCAATTTTTTTATTATCGCGCAAGAGCGAAATGGCATCTCTCTCCAAATGCTTCTGCATAATGAAATAAAGTCAGTTGCTTGAGGATGGCAGACGGCGTCTGTTGAAAGCGCTCGCAAAGAACCTTAGTGGTTTTCTTTTTACTTTGGGTTACATCGACCCTTGGGATGTCCTCCGAGACAACTATTATAATAAATCATTTGATCTCTTTTTTAAGAAGCTAAACTTTTGCAATTAATTCATGTGTTTATATACTTCTAACGTGAACCAAATACACAAGTGGTATGAAGCATGTTGGATATCATATGGAATGAACATTTATTAACAAGCATCTTAATTAAGCGGAGCTTAAACTGATTATCATGGGAATTTCATGAACCGCACTGTAATGCAAGTCTTCATGAAAAGGTCGAGATCTTATTGTGATTTCCTACCTGAAATTTGAAGTTTTTAATTCCATCGTCATCGGCATGATTTTATGATTCACTAAATTTATGTTTCATTTCTTGAATCTGAATAGTAAAGTGGCGGATACATTTACATCTTTTCATGTCAGTTAATTCTGATCAATGTCTTTGATTATGATATGTTGTTCTACTAGTGGCAGGTTGAGTGTGATTTGATCACAATTTAGAAAATACTTTTGAGGTTGAACTTGAAAGTAATCGCAAACCATCGAATTGCTAATTTAACAAACGTTACCTCTCCAAGGCTGTCATGACACTGAGGATCTGTAAAATACCATTATTCCTTCTGTATTCGTATTTTGATCAGTCAATTTCGTGGTAATTTCTTCAAATCTGCAAAAATTTGCATATCTCACATTTGGTATCAATACTTAGTTGTGTTCAACTCGAGTTCAAAATCGAAACTATATAGGCCTACACATTGGGGGTTTACATGTAATTAATACTGAGCTGCTACTCTTCTTAATACTTGTATGCTTACTCTATGTAAGGCTATGTTGAATTTTTTTAAAAATTGAGATTGAAGGATCCCTTTCTATTAACGAGATTCGCCTGCACTTATTTCTGGTGAATTCTTTATGTATCAGTATTAACCCTATCTGGCCTGGGGAGGGGCCGATTCGGCCCCGCCCTAGATACTTTTTAATCCCACAGCTGAACGTCCTTGTGTGAGAAGTCTACCTTCCGTGACTTTTCCCAACTTTTAACTGCGCATCTTTTGGGAGTAAAAGATTTAATTTTGGCCAAATATTTTGGCCGTACGAGCTAAATGAAAACTAGTTACGACGCTTAAAAATCGTTGGAATTTACCTTCTGCTCTCATTTCAAACTTTTTCTCGAATAAATGAATGTAGTGTTGCATAATAGACACAAATTAATGATTTTGATAACATCAATGCTTTTTATAATATGATATAGGGATAGTATTTGAATGCTTTTTAGTCCTATATCCTCCATATACTACTCATGAGGTTTCATTTCATTTAGGTTTCTTTGTGATAATATATTCTAGCTAATGATAGATAGCCAATTTGGAATGAAATTTATGTCAATATATCTGATGAAAAAACGACTTTTTACTGTTTCAATGTTTGAAATTTTAAATACTATTCATACAGCATTATTATACATGTGTGAACCAAAGCAATAAATTAGCATTGATATAGGAAGAAACATGCCAGATAGAACACTTTCGCGTTATGTTTTAGAATTTTTAACATTCCGAAGCGATTGGTTTTTAACAATAAAAAGTATCTAAAATTTGTAAAAAATGCACTTTCAAATTTTGAATTGCTATTTATAGCATGGAGAAATTGAAGTTTTGAAAAACCGACTCCACCACTGAAAAGATCATGCCCGAAATATAGTATGCATGTAATTTCATTAAATTTGAGTATTTACTTTAGGAAATCTGAGGGGAGGCCGAATCGGCCCCTCCCCAGGCTGAGACAGTTAAAAAAACCCAGGTTAGATAGAGTTACTTATTCAGTAACTAATTATTAATAATGATGCCTGTATGAGCTGCCGAATAGTTTATACCAGAGTAATACTGCAGACGTCCGTGGTGCGTATGGAGCGCCAAGATTTCGTGACCATTGAATGAAGGAAAATTTACTTACGTCTTACGTTAGCCGCTATCATCCTTGCGGAAAATGGCCTCCCTTGTGATACGAATCCATTTCGCACGATCGTTCGCCGCCAGCCGCCAGTTCCTTGGGAGTTCGTCTCTCCATCTCTTTCTCTGTCCTCCACGGTGTCTTTTCCCTTCTCTTGTTATCCATACTGTCGTTCTATGGCTCCATCTGCTATCGGATCGCCTGATGACATGACCAGCCCACTTCCATTTGAGATGTTTCGCTTCTATCACAACGTCCTTTAATCCTGTTCGTCTCCTTACTTCTTCGTTTCTAACCTTGTCTTTCAGAGTGACTCCAATCATCCTTCGTTCCATTGCTCGTTGTGTTGTTCTGAGTTTATTCTCTTGTGATCGTGTTAGAGACCAGGTTTGGGATCCGTATGTCAGGACAGGCAGAATGCATACCATCGAACAAACGTTTTTTATTCTTCATCTCTATACCTCGTGATGTTAAGTAGGGCTTGAGTTTCCAAAAAGACTTCCACGCATTTTGTGTTCTTCTTAGGATTTCTTGTTCTTGGCGGGCTTGAAAGGAGACATTCTGTCCAAGGTAAACAAAATCGTTGACATAATCTATGACGTGTCCATTGATGTGGATTAAACTCTTTTGGCCGCTTGTCAAAATTTTTGTTTTCTCGCTGTTTATCTTTAAACGACCTTTTATTTTTATCCGACCTTTTTTCGCTGCTCATTTAGCTCATCTACAATTATTTGCATGGAAGTCGCGTCATCCTCAAAAATGGCAATATCATCTGCAAATCTCAAGTTCATGAGACTTTCACCGTCGATGTTTATTCCTGCGTCTGTAGGGAAGTGACATGATCTGAATATGTCTTCTAATGTTGCCGTAAAGAGGACTGGGGATATGGGATCTCCTTGGCGAACGCCACGTTCAATGAGGAATTTCGGGCCTCTTGTTTCCAACTTTATGGAAGCTGTTGCATCACTATATATCTCATTTAAAAATCTCCAGATTTTCCCTCTTACTTCCTACTTTCGTACTGCAGTTAGCATCGCTGTGTGGCTAACAGAGTCAAAAGCTTTTTCATAGTCGATCATAAGTAGATAGAGAGTCTTGTTATACTCTGTATACTACTCAATCAGTTGATTTATTGAGTGTAGACAGTCAATTGTTGAGTAGCCTTTCCGGAAACCAGTTTGCTCTCTTGGTTGATTCCATTCTAAAGTCTGTTTAATCCGGCGTTGTAAAACTCTGGTGAAGACTTTGTACAGATGACTTAGAAGGCTTATTGGTCGGTAGTTCTTTATGTTCTTACTGCAGCCTTTTTTGTAAATCACTACTACATCTGCGTTTCTCCACTCATGGGGTATCTGGCCAAATTCAAAATTCGGTTAAAGATTTTTGTCAGCATCTCAATCAAGGTTTCCCCTCCAGCTTTTAACATTTCGCATATTATTTCGTCTTCTCCCGGTGATCCATTATTCTTCATTTCCCATATTGCTAGTTGCACTTCACCTTTCAAAATTTCAGGTGTTGGATTTTCTTTCTCTTCCTCTTTAATTTCTACATCTATTATCACATTTGCAAAATCGTTTTTGTAAAGCTCTCTATAGAAGTTGGTTATTTCTTCTAATATTTCACGTCTATTTGTAGCGTCATTTCCATTCTTTGAGATACATCTTATCATTTTTCTGCCTGGATTCATTTGCCCTTGTGCTTTTTTTCAACGATTTGTTCCTCTTTATGACCTCTTCTATTAGCTTTTCGTTGAATTCAGAAATGTCTTGTTTGATCTTTTGTTTAGTCAATTTTCTGGTAATGGTAAACTCAACCTCTGCTTCGTTACTTTCTCTTCTTCTCTTCCGCAGTTCCTCTCGTTTATTAATCAGATTGGCTGTGCTGTCTGTTAACTTTTTTGTTTTTGACATTTTCTCAATTTTCAATGACTTTGTTGTTTCTTTTATAGCGCAGGTGAACTTCGAATATTCAACATTTAGGTCATCTGTATCTTCAATGTGTAGACTCTCAAATCTATTGGAGAGTTTCAATTGAAATTCTCTTCTCCTGTCCAGTATGAAGTTACCTGGAGTAGAGAGTTTCCTCATCTTTTTTGCTCTTTCTCGTTTCTCATTTATTTTCATTTTTGCTCTTAAAAGACGATGGTCAGAGTCAAAGTTGAATCGGTTACTAATTCCAACATCCAACACGTACACAAGATCGGGATCTCTACAGAGGATGAAGTCAATTTAATTTTTGGTTGTTCCATTGGGTGATTCCCAAGTCCATTTTCTATTTGGACTTTTTTCAAGAGGCAGTTGGTTATCTTGAAGTTATTCGCAGCAGAAAATTCTATCAGTCTTGCACCTCGCATTTTTCCTCTGCCATAACCGTAGTTCCCGATGCATTGTTCGTTGTCCTGCTTTTCTCCAATTTTCGCGTTGAAATCGCCCATTACGATCGGCTTGCCACATCTATCATCGTCGATTACTGCCTGAATGTCGTCGTAGAAGCTCCCTCGCTGTCGGAAGTAGGTGCATAAACTTGAATTAACTTTAAAGCTGTTCTTCTGTTTATTCTTAGGATCAGAACTGATATCCTATCAGACTTCGAATAGTAATCTACGATATTGTCTTTCCACCTCCTGCTCACCCAGAATCCCGTACCTCTCGCGCCTCTTGATCCACTCAAGCATAAAACATTACCTCCTTCGGTCTGCATCATTTCTTCTCTATTTCTCCTGGTTTCGCATAGGCCTAGAATATCTACATTCACAGATTCTAGGGCTCTTTCAAGTTCGTGTAGTCGGTTGGTTGGTCTATTAACGATCGACAATTGTATGTCGCAACAGAGATGTTTGTCGTCTTATTTCCTTTGCAGCATCTTTTAACCCATTGATTCTTAGCACCCTCTGTTCTCTCATCATTCCTGTTGCTGCTTTGAAGGGTGACTCCAGAACTGCTGGGTACTGAGGGCCTATTCGTTGTGCTTAAATTCATCATATGAAGGGGGTTGCCTTACTCGCTACGCTTGGCACTGCGGGGTTGTGATTTTGGAGTAACCGTCTCCTAGATGGATTGTCTGTTAGGACTAACGAATTCCATCTATCCGTGTCAGTCAGGGTTGTTCTTGATATTATGATGCAATGACGATCCTTCTTTGGCTAACCTTGTAAGGTGGAATGGAACGCGTCTAGTGCTTTGATTCCTCTGCCGCCTCAATTTTTGGAGAAGAGAATTCCTTACTTCCTTATTGAGGACACCATTGACCGTATGCACTTGCCATTTCAACAACCGAAAACTCGTCCGACGTCAACTTTCCTTACCAGTCGCAATGTAAAATGACTGCAGCCAGCTTGTAGCCAATAGGATATTCTTAGACTCATGACGCTCATCCGCCCAAATAACATTGACCGTTGGCATTGCTAAGACCTATCCCCTAATTTTAGGTGGAATTTTCCCGAAGGTCCACCAAGGACAGTTTTGTTCCTCCTAAAGAAAACTGCCCTACCCACACGCTCATACGCCCGAAGCCGGTGGCACTTGTGCGTACGGTCATCCCGCCGTGACTCGGTCCCAGTGCCTGCTTTGGCCACCATGTGGTGTTCAACCCTTTGTCGCGGTGAGGCAGCAGAAATGGACTTCCCCTTTCATCGAGCATCCCGACCAGATGGCATTTCAGGACACCCTCCAGGGGTTAAGGGGAAGGAAAATTTAGAGACGTTTGAATGCGAAATTCAACTATATTCACCATTGAAACAATGTATAAGCTCCGTCTCATGAAATTCTGATGATGAGCTTCTACTCCTATAGCAGTCTACCTTAATCTTCCTTTATCAGCCTCAGCCTGAATTCATTGAGGACATGGACTACTAGAAAGCTATCACCTAGTTCAATCTATAGTCCATATGATATGGGGTGTCAAGATTCATTCGATATGCACATGTACGAGTGCATATTATTATTCCCATCCCATAGGAAATATTGCTTCCATGGCAAGCCGGTGTTCCATGAGAATTATGCCAACAGAATTCAGTGGATGGCGTCGTCAAGAAATCACTTATATCGGTTTTATCAATTATCATTACTACAATACCATCAACCATCTTCATCTATCATCTATCATCTTTGCAGCTGCAATTGCTTTTACAGGTTTGTCCGCTGATCTTCTCGCTTCTAAACTTCATGAACTTCCCTCGATCCACTTTCAGTAACAAACATTTTGGAGAGTTATTTGCTGGGTTAATGATCATTTCCAAAAGAGCCAAAAATGATCCAAAATAGCCAAAATCACAAAAGAGCCAAAAAAGCCACAGAAATCAGCCGATTACCCAAAAAAGTCAAACTTAAGCTCAGCACACCATAGTCTGCATCCACACTATCAGTTTCACTACCATAGCTATCGATGCCACTCCTCCACAGCTATTCAAATCCACAAAATCAGTCCACATTTCCATACTCAAATCCAAAAAAGCCAAATATTCTGCGCTGCTGCACCGATTGCCCAAAAAAGCCAAACGTAAGCTCAGCACACCAGTCTACATCCACACTATCAGTTTCATTACCATAGCTATCGATGCCACTCCTCCACAGCAATTCAAACAAGGTGAGATTTGTGAAAATTGTATGAATTTCCAAATTTATGTATTTACTCGACCTTGTTTACTTTCGTGTCTTCGTTTCTGTCCGTCCGATTTGGGGACAGGAACAAGGAATGATGTCTGTAGAACTACTTGCTGCAGGATATGAGTGGCCATCAACTCTACTGTCTATGCATATAATATGAAATTCTATGAAGTCAGCAATTTGGAGATTTTGGCTTTTCTACTTTCATATTTTCGGAGGGAGAACCCATATGTGGGAAAAACCGAAGTAAGAGTAGGTTTCTTATTCCTGTTCAAATTCGTTCTTTATTTTTCATCTCATGGTTGATGGACGTTTTAAAAAGCATGCATGTCTCACAGACTTGGATTATTTCAGATGCTCTGCTAAATACCGATATAAATGCTTATTTCTTAGTCTACAGAGTTTGCAGGAAAAATGTGGATTGATGCTTTACTGCTGAGCCTAATGTGGTGAGAAGAGAAAGCCTAGCTTTCATGTCATTAGTGGAAAAGCAATTCTACGATAGCCAGAAAATGATGTGCAATCAGTAGCAAATGCGTTGTGAATGCTAAGTAGTGATGCAAATGGGAAATTTTCCGGAAAATTTTGAAAATTATTTTTCGGTGATTGACGTTTTTTCCTTTGTTTTGGAAACTTATTATAGTCGTTTGAAAAGACTATGTAATATTCAAAGTCCGAAAACTTCTCTATCATCCCTGTATGTTGACTTTTGGTAGGTCACCATCTGTACCTTCTCCATGTCTATTTCAGATCTTTCCAAATGAATTTCCGACATCATTCCGAATGCATGTCCCAAGGTCAACTTTGAAAAGATCTTTAATTCAACTGGAGATCTCCAATTCATCTGGATCATATCTGAAATTCATTTGGGTAGATCTGAAATCGATTTGGAACTATCTTAACCATCTGAAATGGAGGATGTGTATTAGGGTGGAGCGAAAAAAACTTTTTTTTTCGAAAATTTGAAGATGTTTGGGGTGGTCTCATCTCATCTTACACGGGAACGGGTTAATTTAGGATGCCACACCAAATTTTACTCGATTTTGGTTTGATGTTTAGAGGTCCCACACTGGAGCTTGAAAATGATTAGGTAGGCCTAAAAATCGATTTTTTTCGATTTTTTTTTGAAATTCAAAGAATTAAAGTAGCTTGGGTTAGAATGATTCTGTTGGGTTATGATTGAACAACATATTCAATTTGAGCGATTTGAAAGAAGGTCTCTTCAGGGGTCCCACACTGAGGTCAAAAAAGTCCCAAAATTGACAAAAAAAATCAAAAAATTTTGGCAGGTTTTTTAGATCTATGTGTTATAATTAACGATTAAATGCGGACGACGTATTGCTTGGGGTTTTGTTTTGAAAACACATATTGGGGGGAGTGAGGTCGTTTGTATGTGCTTCGGGGTCTGCTCTTCTTTGAAGCAACAAATACTCTAAAAAATTTGAGACAGGAACGATTTGAAACAAGTTCTTCAGGTCCACACATTAAGATTAAAAAAGTCTCAAAAATTACAAAAAAACTCAAAAAAAAATTGCAACATGTTAGAAATGTTTTGCGCCTTTAAGGTCAAAAATTATGATTGTAGCCTGTCGTTTTTGGTTTTTCGGAAAAACTTACCCAAGGGTTATCTGAAGAAACTATGGCAAAAATTTGTGGGCGATTTGGGATTTTTTCTTCTGGTTCAACAACGATTTCTATATCAGAGAAGAAAATTAAATATTTTGTCTATGTTTATTTTTTTGAAATTTGCGGGACTTTCATCTTTCCTTCAGCTGGATATCGATTTCTCGTTGTCATTGTTTTGATTTGTTATCTTGGTGAGTATCGGAAAAATCATACGTACAGTACAAGTTGAAATAGATAGAGACTGAATTAATGCGAGTGATAATACCAATTGATCTTAATGTTTACGAAGTAAAACAAGAAACTTTATTAATGAGGATTATAAGAAGGGGTGTAATTGCCGCATTATGACTAGGTAGTTACTTGTAAGTAGTACTATTTCTCTGCGGCCACTATCAATGGCGCTCTGACTTGCCATGTTTAGAAGAAGTCTATACTAAGCAATACAGCCTTGTAGGTGCATGTCGAGGCTGGGTACTCGTAAGGCCTAAAAGTTGGGATGGTTAGTATTATTGATGTGATCAATAGTGATTAGGCTACAACTTTTTTGTCCATGAATGATTCGCAAAAAAAGCAGTGTGTTGGGTATCGACCGTAGTCCAGGTGGTCGCTCGCTGATCAGTGGAATTTGCTGCACGCGGTCTAAACACTCATCTGTAAGGTAGATGTTAGTTTTTGGGGATCTTTTTCTTTTGGCTTTTTATACTTCATCAAATATCAGTATGTTATTTCTCTAAGAAAATTACTTCAGAATGACTTTTAATGTCATCATGCTATGATTATTGATGTATGTATACAACATTGTGTGCAGTGTGCTTCACATTTTGCAGGTAATGTCAAGTTCGTGTCGTCGTGGAACTGCTCAGTACTCGAAGTGCAAGCATTTGTTTTTCCTATACTAGGAGATGCCTCAAAGCACGTTGGGGGGGATGATCTCGGCTACGACAAAGGGTGATGTTATCTGACATTAACCGTTGCGTTGCTTTGACTCAGAAAGATGAATGCTCGAAAAAGGAAACCGCTAGGTCCAGGTATTTACCCTTTTGTGCTGTTTTGGATATCAAGAAGATATGGATTGTGTCTCATTCCAGATAGTACAGACGCAAGGTTATGTTCAGAAGCGTAGTCCCTGCTCACAAGGAATACAGTACCTATTTAAAGGAGCCCACAGGACGAAAGGAATCCCAGTTACTTGACGAGGTTGACCCTATTAAAAAATGACTGTTCAAACTTGTTTGACATTGCTGCTTGCAAGTGTCACATCAAAGATTCAAACAATAAATGTCATTGTAATCTATCTCGAAAGGTAAGCTATGAACAGCTTGTGCTAAATGCGAAAACATCTCTCCTCTAGCGTTTTATTTTATTCTTTGCAGGTTCCAACAGAAGAGAGGGCCTTTTTACATGATCAGAGGACAACCCGGCAGATGGTGATTGGCGCACTGGACCGATCGACAACGAGAAGGAGGAACCTACGATCTAAAAGAAACGAGTATGAGAAAAGTCTAAGGTCACAGCCACAGTCTTCAAAGGATTCTATCATGAATCTAGATATGGACTTGGACATTGATATGTCACTATCGGCTGATAATTCTGCTGATGAGGATGAAGCTGATATCTTGTGGCAGCCGCCACGTTGCACATCGAGCCCTAAGTCGAATTCTGAACAATTCCGATTCCATCTTCCAACAGTGGCTTTATGTGCTGATCGCTATAGCGTACCGGATCGCCAGACAGCTGCTCTTGTTAGTGCTACTCTGCAAGATGTGAGCCAAGGCGATTCAGATACTTCCTCTGGTATTGACAGATCAAAGATAAGAAGAGAACGGAGTATGCTGAGAACCAATCTGAAATGGAGGATGCGTATCCTGCAGCTCAACGAAGATATCGGACAATGCGCCAGAAGTTTGAAGCTATCATAGATATTCTTTTACTCATCACAGAGATCTTTAGTTTCCAAATATCACACGAGTTCACAGTCTTTATATCTTCCAATATGGTCGCTCGTGAATGCTGCGTGGACTGTGCTATACTCGTACTTCATCACATGTTCATCAACACATATAATTTTCGTCACTATGATCAACGCTGCATAGTAAAGATTAACTTTCAAGCTAGCAACTAGTAAACTCCAAAATGAAGTACGCTATTTTTGCTCCAGATCTTTTACATTGCATGAAATTATACCCCTATTGTAAAGCAAGATTCACGTTATCCCAAACGGTGTCTGTGTGATAATTAAAAATGCTAACTATTTAGTAGAAGCCACTGGTGGCAAAGGAATGTTCAAAAATCTGCGGACAGAAATCGTATTCCTTGCGATTGCTTTAATCGAAATAATGATGAAATCAAGAGTTTTAGACCCAATTTATTGGTACGCAAGTGCCTCGGCAGTGGAAGCGCTCAAATTATAAGGGCCCATAAAAAAAATCAAAACTTTCAAAATTTCCCAAAATTTTCCAATAATTTTTCCAATTTTTTTTTCCATAATTTTCCTCTTCCTCCACGGAAAATTTTTCATTACTAATGCTAAGTTATAGGCTAACTGCTAACTGCTGTGTAGGCCCCCATAAGCAATTAGAATCAAGTTGCCCCACCTCTAGTTCGGTCACTGCGATCATAAATTAGCCGAAGTAAAGATCTATAAAAAAAGGTCCCATTTAGAAAAGCGGTTTCTTCCTCTAAACATTCGATAGGGGAGCAAAGGTATCCCAAACTCCGAACCACAGTCCCGGATCCGGACCACGGCATTATCTTCACAGACTACAATATCCCGAGATGTAACACGCGGCTCCTTGTAATTTCTGTCGTTATTAATACAGGCTTAATCTGTCCTTTTGAGTCACTGAACCCCCTTTCAACGAGACTTGTGATGTATATTTCTGTGAAATCAAAGACATGTGCTCGCATCCTCCTTAATTTCATCATGATGAATCTTTTTTTTTTTGAAGAATATTTCATAGCTTCTCTTATTTCTGGCTTTTTCCCAAGTCATCTAATGTTGAAACTGTTGGTATGGTATTTTCAAATCGTAATTGCAAATACCACCCGCGCGACTTTATTGTGACGCCCTGGTAAAAGAATCGATAATTCTGTAATAATATCGCTTTAATAAAAATTCCATTTAAAATAAGACGCTTGTCATGCATTAAGCCTTTCTCTTTCTTCCTCGGCTGCCTGGAACAGTTTTATTTGTGTTGATCAATATCAATGAAGAAATTTTGTCATAAACTTACTGCACAAACATAACGCTAAAAATTATTTCTAAGTATATATAAAATGCATGAAGAAGTAAATGCATCACGTATATGTAATTACAAAGACTATCGTGTCTTGTTGTATCTGATAGTTTAAGGTCTAATATTATATTGAAAAAGGAAGTTTCAAATCTAACGGTATTGCAATTTGCAACAATGCAATACTTTATCTTCATTGTTAATTATTCCTTGTTACTTCATCTTCATAACAACTTAACTGCCTAAACACAGAGTTAGCGAATCCTCAGAATCCAGTTAACTATCCCGGGGATTAAAAACTTTAATTGAATCAATCATTGATTATTCACGTGTGGAGGCGAATGTGCGTAAATTCTGTGGTTTGGCTTTTTCCTTCTCAATGACAATGCGAAATCTTTTTGAATCCTTTATCGACAAGGTTCATAGCAGCGGCAGCCGGCATCCTGACCAAGACTGTGTGAATAAATCTATCGTTTGTCAACCAGTGCTGTTGAGTCTGTCTATCCTGGCCACAATTCCCCTCGTCTGCTGGGGGCAGTGATCATGCTATCCCATTTGCCTCCTTTGAAGGGGCTATCACACTAGTCGTTGCGACAATGGCACCTTGCGACCGTGTGCGCTCAGAGCGATCCACGTCAGTCGCACAAATAGTCGCCAGGGAAAAGTCTAGGTCGCACAACATCGTAATGCTCGAAGGAGACTGTTGTACAATCAGTGGTAACGATCAGATCCCCTTTTGATCAGTCGTGCGAAAGAAACCCCATCGCTTGTCGTAGCGATAGTTGCACACCAAGCAAGTGGCCTTGTTCGATGGTTGATCAATCGTACAAACGATCGCAAAGAAACTATGTGACTGTTCACGAGCAGTGCGCGACCTTGACATGTCAATCGGTAGCCTTGACTGCTACGGTGTTGTACACTAGGTTTCCCACTGAATACACCGGATTTGGTAGAGCTTATCCTGACAGTGCGGTCGCGTCCCCCCAGATGATAGGCCATCCTCGT
The DNA here is from genome assembly GCA_907163375.1 of Prostheceraeus crozeri. Taxonomy (NCBI): domain Eukaryota; kingdom Metazoa; phylum Platyhelminthes; order Polycladida; family Euryleptidae; genus Prostheceraeus; species Prostheceraeus crozeri. The sequence continues at coordinate 688 of CAJQUW010012121.1, read as the reverse complement.
CGGGCATTGGAATACCATTTCATAACAAAACACTTTTAGTTACAAACATTAATTTTCATGAATTAAAAATATGAATTTTTAATAAAATCCCTAACATTATATTTAAGACCACGTGCATGTGCACATTAGAAGTGATTTGCTCATGTCGTGAACACTCTTACGCAAGGAGCTGAGACCACATTATCTCGAGAAAAAAAGGAGACAAGGCCAACGGTTTCCTGTGTTTCTCACGGCCGGTCAGCCACTCACTTGTTTTGAAATTTTGATGCATTAAAATGTCTTGTGCAGCGCTTCTTCCCGATTAACCAAAATCTATGGCACTCCTATAGGAAACGTCCAGCGACATTTAATTTATCTGAGTGATGATTGTAGCTAAAGAAGCTTTCAGTGTGATTATTCCAGAAAAGCGTTAGGTTTCTTTACCGCTTCAAGGAGAAATTATTCAATGCACGAGGATAAATAATCTGTTTGATTTATATTTCGGGTCTAGTTATAGGCCGGAGTCCGGAGTCCTATCATTTGATAGGACTCCGACTCCAGCAAAAATGATAGGACTCCGGGACTCCGACTACAACTCCACATCCCTGCCTCAAAGGTGAATACTTTTCAGTTTTGACAGGTATTCGTCGATTCGTTGCTTGCAAGATTGATTGAAGCATCAGTGAGTAGCAACTAAACCTCCACAATA